>JAPDSC010091889.1:11788-36871 GCA_026290005.1 Latrodectus geometricus | reverse complement strand
GTGTTTTCACTGTCTAATATTTATTTTTAATCAAAAAGAACAAAAGAGGTTAATCAATTATAAAAAAACAACCCAGAATACTATTATAGCGAATGTAAAACAATTTAAATAAAGAATATTTATTATTTTTTTAAAAGTTCTCAGCATTTTTTCATTCTATATTTATCTTCAATCATGTTTATTTGAAAACCTTGTATCCTAAGTATGTTTGACTTTGAACTTAATAATCTTTAATTGTTTCTACTCTTTAATTGTTTCTAAGTAAAGGGCTCCAATTATTCTCAATGAATTCGTCATGATTGTATAAATCATTCATGACAAAAATTCGTTTGAAGTTATCTGTAAATTGATATTTACTGTGTTATTAAATCTTTCAAATATTTTGTAATTATTTTCATGTCTATTCCATAATTTATATTTTAATTGTCATGAATTCTAATAAATCACTGCTTAAAGGATTTATGATTAATTTAAAGTGGTTTCATCTGTAATTCGTTGAAGAATTACTTTGAACTGGAATTTGTAGAATTCGATTTCATTGTCTACATTCAACTTTGAATTTGTAGAATTGCAAATGAACTTTAAATTAATTTGTAGATTAATATAGAATTCATGTTAGAATAATGAACTTGAAAGTGCCTCTCCTTTTATTTATACGTCATTAAAATTTATAAATTGCGTTCAGATTTCATTATAGAAAAATCTACTAATATTTCTAATTACTCTAATGTTTGAAATGAAACTCTTTTTAGAGGAAATAAAATTTTTATGCTTCCCAAAAAAACTATGATATATTATTTTAAATTTTGGTTGGGTTTTGTGGAGTAAGGTAAAAAAAATGGAAAAACTGCTCTAAAATTATGATTATGTGTAATAATAATTTTTTCAAAACCCAATCAATATTTAGATATTAAAAAACAAAAATATTTGAATATAATATAATTTAAAGCTAAATACATATAAAAAAAACAAAAATATATATTTAAAGAAGAAATATATGATATAATTTTTGAATTATTTATGAGCATGTTAATAATTTTAATAAATGCTGCATCAATAACAATGGTACATATGAGAATTTTTCTAACACATGTTTTAGGCATATTTTTTCTTCCAAAAAAATTATATCATTACATGTTTAAAAGCTTTCAATATGAGAACTGGACAAAATGAATCTCATCTCTTCATGTTTCCTTAAGTAATTTTTCTTTTAATCTATCACAGGTTCTATAATAAAAGCTTGATCAGTCCTCACACTAATCTTTTAAGCTCTAAAGTATGCATCTAATTTTTTCTCTTTTAAACAGATTTTAGGTTTAATTATCAGTAATCGTTCATAATGTTTATAAAAAAAATCAAGATTTACTAAGACGTTTTTGCAGATTAACCTTATTGATTAATATTTAAGCTTAAATACTATGCTACGAACTTTTTTCTTAGTTGTATAGTTATTCAGATAAAAACATTAGATACGTAACAAACTGGAAATTGTTTTTGTAGAGGGATTTTCCTCAAATATTTCTATTTAATAGGAACAATATAATATTGGAAATATTTTGATAGTGTACTTTCTATAATCATGATTAAAAATTCACTCGAGTGAAACTTTTAGTGGAAACAATTTTCCATGGTTCATATTTTAAAATCAATGGGAAAGTGCATGTGCTCCGATAACAAGACATCAATTTCACTTATAAAAAGCGCAGATAAAGGTAAAATATGAAATTCACTTCGTAAATAATGAAACGATAAAAAGCTAGTAATAAAATTGGAAAGTGTTTCCATCTGGTTTTGTATGATTTCTGTTGAAAGCTTCAATATCTATATGAATTCAGGTTATTTCGGAAAGTGTTTCCTTGAAAATTTTATTTTGATTTGACTAGTAAAACTTTATATTCATATTGTTCTTGATTTTTGGTACTTTGCGAAAAAATATAATCCGCCACTATTTTTCATTCATTTAGTGAATTGTTCGTAAAATATGTTCATATTATTTTTCTGTGTGATGAAGGAAATGTGTATTTTTTCCTAAAAAATATTATTTTCTTTTTCACAGTTTTGTACGTCATTTTCACGATCTTATATGATATTCAAAAGTTGAAATAATCCAGTTGTAAAAAATGTAGAATACAAAATAAGAGCATTCAAATTTCTCACTTTTGACAAATGAATTAAATACATGATTTTGACTTCAGAATCAAATATTTATCATATTAAAAACACTTGCTTAATTTAAACTTATTCAACTAATAAACGTATTAAATCACGAAAAATTATAAAAAAGTATCTTATAATACTTTAAATCAATTTTTAAAAAAGAAGCTTAAATAAACAAGAGAATAAGAGAGTAAATAATTTAAAAATCCCAAGACCTTAGCTTTGATCTTCAAAGTATAAGCGAATCGTCTTAATATCGCTTTACACGCGAGACTTGGAAGAATAGGGAGACATTTTATTTCAAGTTTGCTTGTATATTATAATGTATTTTCACTACAACATTTTTTTTATTATTCTCCTCAGCGCTATTGATTTATTGCTATTCCTTTGGCAATATGCGTGATCTTGCTTTTTCTTACATTTTTTTTTGTTTAGTGAAGTCATATAATTATATTTTAGAAAATGTATTTCTACTTAATACTATACTTGGTAACTTTTTTACTATACTATATTTGGTAACTATATTTGTAAAACCCAACAAGTTTTTTTCTAAAATATCTTATTGGTGTATAATAGCATAACTTTAACATATTATTTCAGATACCAAATATACATTAAAAGTGTTATCTTTATAAGTAATTTTGAAACACATGCTTTTGAAAAATTTTGAATCTTTATGCGTAGCTTAATAAATTAAAATCTTAACTTTTGTTTTGGATTACATTTTTTTAAATTTGAAATTTAACATTATTTATATGAAAAATTTTGTATTTAATGATTTAATGAACAAATATTAATATTAAATGACACTGTTAAATATTACGTTCCATTCATTGGTTTTTGTAATGTTAGTTTCAACTTTTTTATAATTTTTTTCAGAATAATACACCAGAAAATAAAATCATTCAAATAGTGATACTTATAAAAGTATTATCCATTTCAAAATATATAAATTTGATTAAATTATTTCAGTGACAAAATCTAGAAACTAATTAGATGTAGAAACAAAGTAGAAAGTGCAATAAAACGGGTAATAAAACATAAGTAGAAAGTGCAAATAAAACGGGACTGGAATTTTCCAGAGTACTAATTTTACGTTATCTACTACTTTTAGAATGCAACTTACAAATGCAAAAATCGAAAAGATATCTGTTTCTAGTCTGTATTACGTTTAAAAAAATATTTTTTTCTATAACAAAAAAGGAATTTATAATACAATTTAAATGAATTATATAATCCATATTATCAGCGATTAATAATATTAAATAATATTAATCTGTGATATTTATAACCCATGTTTTTAATTTTAGTTATATTTTTTTTAAAAAAAAAGTATTTCCGTTATATTTACTTTGACATTTGAATAATTTTAAATTTATCCTTTTAAATTCATGAACATGTGATTGCATTTATGCTTATTTTTTCCATATAATATAATAGTTAAACCGATAAGAAAAGTTAAGAATATACTTAAGATCTTTTGATTTTCTTGAGGATCTATCTGGACACATTTTTTTCAGAATATTTTCCATTTTTATAATTTAATTTAGTGATAATTTTACATTTTTTAAAAAAATAGCGCGTTTTAAGCATTTAAGTAATTATGTGAGACCATAATTACCGACCATCAAATTAATCAGCGATATTTTGCAAAGTAATAAAAGTATTAACCATTTCAAAATATATAAATTTGATTAAATTATTTCAGTGACAAAATATAGAAACTAATTAGATGTAGAAACAAAGTATGCGTATATAAAATTTCTAGTCAGTATTCGATTAGTATATAGCAAAAATGTAATTTTAATTATTAATTTTAAAAATTACAACACGATTAATTATTTAAGAATGTTTATTAAGCATTTCAAAAAATTTTAATATGAAGTTATCTTTTCAAAGCTTTTAGTTACCACACAGCAATCCTCCTCGAAATAATTGTAAATTCGCATTGGCAGTAATTGACAAAGAATCAATCAGGATGCAACGTATTTCATTTCTTAATCATTCCTTTCATTACACTAAACATTCAGAATCTTGAGTTCATTAAAATATTATTTTAAATGTAAACGAATTAAATTCTTCAGTATATAGATTTCCTAAAACAATTTATCTGTCACAATTTAATTAAGAGCCATGGAATTAATTCAAAATGAACAATGTTTCGTATACGACCTATGATTTAATTAACTTAATAATTTCAAAATCTGAAGTAAAAATGAATATGTTTGATTATTTAGCTAAACATTTGCTCAATTTTTCTACCATTAAAAGTTTTAGTAGTAAACTGCAGAGAGAGATTCACCGAAATTGGATTAAGAGAGACTGGTAAATTTTCAGTTATAGAAAATTTGAAATTGAAAGCAATAGTTTTGAGATTTTTCATAACCATGCTTATCATGACATCAAGTTAACCCAGGTAGCTTTCAAATATCTAACAAAAGTGGTTCTCAAATATGAAAAAAATTCCCACAAAATCCTTTATAACGGCTTAAGGGTAATAAAATAATATCTCGCTTTTATTAGGGGGAAAAAACAAAACAAAACTAATATGTATCTTTCGACTAAATATGTACCTTTATCACAATAGGATTGTCCAAAAAACACAAAGATTTCTTTTTCAATACCTTAATTTATCTAGTCTAAAGGATAATATTAATTTACAATGGTATTTTAAAGGAATCTTTGAAATTCATATCAAACTATTTTTGGAAAACTTCTACACTCTTTGAAAAATCTGTAGGATAAACGTAAGGGTTTTATACAGGGTAATATGCTATGAAAAACCCAATTTATTTCATTTAATGAATTCCGTGAAACAAAAAGTATTAGCAAACACCTAAAAATACTTGAATGTACCAATGAAGTATTTATGTGATAAAACAAATCCCCTATCTCAGAAAGTAGTTATGAGTTGTTACTCTTTATCTATATACAAAAAAGTCTAACAAAAATATCTATTTTAACATGGTGTCTAAACGCAAATAATACACTTAAATTTCTACAAATAGAAAAGTTTATCATTTCATTTTATAATTTTCCTACATATTACAAATACAAATCGCATTATCTATGACACATTATTATTAACAAGGACATGAGGCACTTCAATTTTTTGAAATCGCGTGGAAAAATCAAAACCGTATAAATATAATGGATTATGAAATAAGTATTCTTTCCGATAAATTAAAATTTGGAAAAAGAGTAAAAAACGCCTATATTATTTATGTAAAGTGTGTCTAGAAGACTTAGGCTTAAGGCCTACTCTGGGTCTCTAACGGAAAGATGGAAATTTTAGTATTTTAAGTTATTAATCTTCTAATTACAAGTTTCTACTACCAGCTTCATAATTCTAAATTATAAGTTTTCTCACATCAATTTATTAATTAGAAGTTGTTAGAAGTATTCTAAATCAATTAATTATAAGATGCTCACCTGTACTTCATGGTCATAGAAGATGTCATCTATAGATGTAGGAATCTTTCTAAAGTTAATTTGGATTGACATTTTAATTTTTTTAAACTCTTTTAAAAAAATTAACTTTTAAAAAGTTAATTTATACATTTTAGGTCTATAATGCGCTGGTATTAACCTTAATTAAATTAACAAGATGTATGTGACAAATGTTCTCTTTGATCCTCGATCTAAATTGCAAAAAGATTTTCTGTTGCTTTTCTATTTCAGAATACTAATTTTATTATAACAAACTAAATACTGTCCTCATGTATTACATAATATTGTATTAACCTTATATCTGAAAGAAAATATCAGTGTTGGTATTATGTTAATTTGAAATGTATAATTTATAAATTTAATTTATACTTTATTTTGTTTTATTTTGTTATACACTAAAACTGTAGAGTTTGAGGGTGCCATAAGCAATTATCCTTTAAAAATATTAGTGTTATGTAATGGCACGTTTTAAATGTATTAATAAATTTCAAATAATATAATATTTTTTATAAGATGATCAATTTTTCTAGGATTTGTTTTTTGAGTTAGTTTTATACTTTTTTTAATAAAATGTACTTTTTTCTTACCTTAATATTGCTAAAATAAGTTAAGTACATAAATTGCTTGTTATTGTAATCTAAATGGGGTTTGAATTTTCAAAATATTTTTTCTTAATGCCATCTATCATCAATTTTTTCTTTATATTTGTTTTCCTTTACCTTATTTTTTCATTCATCCAAGTTGAGATTTAAGTAATGTGTTTCTTTCAAATTATATTACCCTTCATCTTAATCTTTTCATCATACCTAACATTAGGTCTCATAAATTAAGTAAAAATTAAAACTTAAGTCCCCTAAATATTAAATTAAACAAGAGAAAAATTTACTTTAGCATAAAAACTCATTTGTGAAGGACGCAATTTCTTCAATAACTATCACCCTACGGTAACATTTCCAATTCTAACTGAAACATTCAAAACAAATTTTGGGATTGAATGTAGAAAAGTGCCAATGAGAATATAAAACATCATTAAAAGACAAAAGCTATTAAATATATCGATATGAATATTTTAACATAGTGTTCAGATTATTGTCTAAATAGATTCCTAAGATCTCATATGACCCATACATCTTATTAACTAAATGACATATTTACCATAACCAGTTTTACCGATAAAAAAATTCAAATTATAATTCAGTTGCCTATTGAATGCCAATAAACACATAAAAATATTTGTGAAAAAATAAATTTCCTAATCAACAAATGCATACTTAAAAATATCACATGAATGATATTAAAATAAAGACGATTGCTTGAAAAATTTAACTTTTAGAGAAATCAAATTATTAAAAAATACAGCTAGGTTATCCGAGTAATTATCCAGTAATTAAAAAGATAATTCTGGAATATTAATGAATTTCTAATTCGTAAATTACATAAGGAGAGTTTCAATCTGTATTAGATAAATTCATCAGTGTTAATAATCAATTAAACCTTTATTATTTTAGCTTATTTAATTACATTTATTTCACAAAAAATCTACTCCAACTGTCATATAGAAATCCCTTGTAACATTTTCTTTTTCAAGTTAATTTATGTAAATAATGAATTATGTAACCAGAATTTCAGGTTTTTTTAATTAGTTGGGTTCATACACAATCATTATGAAGGATTTATCTTCCATAGTTAATGTAATATTAAATTTAAAAGGTTTATTATGAACACATAAATTTTGCATGATAAAAATTCTTGTTCATATATTTAAATAGAATTAAATGCATGTTTTTTTGTTTCTTTTTCTTACGAATACCACATTAAATAATGTAAAGATATTTTCTGGTGATTGTCAAATGCAAAAGGAGTGTGATTGATACAAATTATAGTGAAACTGTAATAAGCAGTTCATATGAAAATATATTAATTTCAATCTAAGAAACATGCGAATAATTCTATTTATAAAACTTTTCCTTTTATGCATTTTTAAGAATAAGATACTCATTCATTTTTTCATTACACCCTTTTTAAATTTTTTTATACAAATTTGTTACAAAAATTGTTCTTTTAAAATATTAAATTTGAATTTAAAGTGAAACGAATATAGAATGTTTTAAATAAGCGAGTCAATTTAAACTTTTATAATACTAAATTCATTCCAAACAACTGCCTAAAAGATTACTTCATACGTAAAAATATTTATTTACTCGTAAAATGGCTTTAATATAATTTACAGTATATTTTACTAAGAATATCATCAGATTAGAATTGTTGTTTTTTGATAGCATGCATTATCTAAATTCTGAGTACATTTGTGTATGTGTATGAACATGTATTATAAGAAAGTAAAATATGAATTACTTCAAGATAATCTTTAGATGTTCCAAATAAAGTCTAGATATTCACTATAAATTCTTAGAATCATACGGAAGAAAATCATGATAAAAATTTCTTCTGATTCAGATGTTTGAACAAGTTGTGTAAATAAAGATGGAACTAATAAACACAAAAATGTAAGTATAGAATATCATTATTCTTAGAGAAAATATTTCAAAGTTTTCCAAATCACATATTTTTACATCAAAAATTCGAAAGTATTGTATATTTAAGAAATTCTCCAGAAACATATTTTGACCTGATTCCCTTTATTATTTCAACAAATATTTTGTCCATTTTAACACAAATGTATTCACTTCGGAAAGTGATATTTCTATTAATTAAAATTTTTTATCTTTAAAATTAAATGTCGCGCAGACTTTTTTTCTCCACAGAAATTAAATTTTTTATTTAAATTTAAAACACACACAAGTAATTTTGAAAACAAAAAGATGAAAATAAAGATGATTCATTTTTGTGACAGAAATATTTCCTATCTATTCAGTATTAAACGCAGTCTACTGTTGTTTCCAAAAACTTTCCAGTCCTATGTAAAAAGGTTTTAAAATTTTAAAAGTATTAGAGAATCATTCAGGCATATTCTATAGCACTCATTAATCTATAGCACTTTTACTTAGTTATGGTACATAATTGAAAAAATATTTCTCTGTATTTTAACCTTTATAAAGTAACTAAAAATTCAGTAGGCCTAGCAAAATATTATAAACAAACACATCTTTATTAAATTTAAACCATATTCTATCTATTTAATTTTTTAAAAAATTAAAATTAAATTTTTTGAAATTTTTAATTAAAAAATTCCAAAAATTTAAGTAATATTTTAAAGATTAGAATAAAAAGATTCTGGCTAAGATTCCAGATTTTGTGATTTCAATAATTTTGGTATACATATGATTAAATAATTACAAGATTCGATGGTCCTATATTCTTTATTTCTTTATAAATGTTCATTTTCTACTGCATCATAAAATATATTCAACTGTTAATTTAAAATTGATAGAGTTATTCTTAAATCTTAGAAATATAACAAATGCTGGAAAACATTCAATATATAATTGTTTCTCAATTAAGAAAAAAATTGTATAGAATTGACAGTAACTTAACAGTAAAACGTAGCAAATTTAAAGAAAATAAACTCAATATCTACTTCAAAACTATCCATTTTTTATTGTATAATAAAGAGCTAAAATATATTCAATTGTTAACTTAAAATTAATAGAATTATTCTTAAATCTTAAAAATATAATAAATGTTTCTAAATGCTGGGGAATATTCAATACATAATTGTTTCACAATTAAGAAAAAATTGAATAGAACTGACAGTCTCTTAACAGTAAAACATAACAAATTTAAAGAAAATAAATTCAATGGTCCCATATTCAACACATTCATTGGGTCCTATATTCAATATTTAATAGATTCATTGGGTCCTATATTCAATATTTTCTTAATAAGTATTTATTTTTATTGTATCATAAAGACATAAAATTTATTCAACTGTGAACATAAAGCTAGAATAATTAAATTTTAGAAATAAAATAAATTTTTTCACAATTAAGAAAAATTGTATAGAATTGAAACCATCTGAACAGTAAAACATAATAAATTTAAAGAAAATAAAGTTCCATAAAAATAACCTAAACTTCCAGAAAAATAAAGTATTTCTACCTTTTTTTAAAAGAAAAGAACAATTGCTTCTTTTTTAAAAAAATAGAAATATTTGTATTTCTATCCGAATTTCACCCAAATAGAATTTTAGTTTCTCCCTATCAAATATTTATACTAAAAGCAATGTGGCTTACAGAAAGACATAGTTCTAACTAGAAAAATATTTATTGAATATAATATAATTTTTTCTATTTACTTATCTATTTCTTATAAAGTAGACATTAACACATGAAACTATAATTCTTACCTTGAATTTGCTTTTTCGAAAGATTCTTTAAAGTAAATTTAGTGTTCATTTGACTTAAAAAAAACTCCGAAATTTGTGAAAAACAATGTGCTTAATTATTACTGACTATTGCTAAGGTGGAAAAATATTGAATTCACATATTCCTTCAAAGATATATGTTGACAAATGACAAACTTAAAGGTTGAATTTATTAAAATATTAGTTTGGAGAAAAAGTAATCCATTATTTTTTCGGTAGACGTCTATAGTGATCGATATCTCGTGAGGTATCTATCAAACAATTTCAGATTTATGCTCGTTGGAAAGGTGACATTTGACACTAAAATACCCTCTTGCGGTTTTTTGTTTGATTAATTCAGTTACGAGTACAAGGTTTCAAAAATGGAAGACAGCAAACAGAAAATTCGATACATTTTAGTTTTTCTCTTGTAACGGCAAAAAAGATAGCCGGGTGGCTAAAATTGTGAAAGGTGTTTATCGTCCTATATAAGACTGTAACAACCAGTTACATACAAGTTTTGTTTCGTCGATTCCGTTCGGGTATTTTTGATGTTAGAGATGCACCTCGCATGTGGATACAGCATCATTGAAAATGTCTGTAAAATATCAAAAATGGTCGAAGTTGACCGCAAGTCAGCAGTCGTAACGCGCAAGACCTAAAAATCTACATGAAAGCTGTTTTAAACCTTTTTACAAAGTGAATCCAAAAGAAGTTGCATAAAGTTCACGTAAAAATAATGGATTTCTTTTTCCCCAACCTAATATGTGCAAATATAGCATTGTAATGAAAATAACAGTACTATCTGGAAAAAAATATTTTAGTAGTTACATGCAACTGCAGTGTTGCCAAAAATTATATATTAATAATGATAATGAAAATTTTAACTAAGGAGATGGGAAATTTACTTCTGTCACCTATGAATTTCTCCACTAAAATTAATATAGCAAATACTAAAAAATAGGGAGAAATTATTACCTAAAGGTCTTTGCTGAGGAACTGTTTTTCTTTTAGCTACTTTTATTCATATGGGCATTTTCTAAATTTTATCTTCAAAAATCCGAAACTTTAACAAAATGTATGTTAAAAGAATCTCAGAAAGCATAATATATGTTTGATATTAAATATACATAATATATGTTAGATGCCTTGTTATACATCTTGTAATCAATAAACATAAACATTGAGCCCCGACCTATTACGCAAAATAAAAACGCAGTATTGTAACATGAATTATATACCTTGTAAATAAAATATGCATGTGGCATCCTTTCTACACAGAGGAAGATATTAATGCAAATATTAGCAGATAAATAGTCCTGTCTTGTGATTTAATAAGATCAATAATAAATGATATGAAATAAATATTATATTAGGTCATGATTTAATATCTTTATTATTTGACGCATGGCTTCCATGAACTTTGTTGCTATACTGGAAAAAAGACTTCAATAATATATGTATTATATGAGGATGTTATTTATTGATACAAATAAAACTGTGTGATCAAAGAAACTTACTCGAAATTAAAGCATAATTCTGAAAGATTTTGTCAAAGTATTTTAAAATAAATGAAGAAAGATTTAGTGTCCTGAATATAGGATAATTTAGTCCCTTGAATATTCCAAGTTAAATAGTCCAACATATATCAAAAACCTTAGATTTTAATATTATGAATCTCTATAAATGTGAGTTTTAATTATAATTTAAATAAATTACCATGTTTTGACTTGAGTGGTCAATTTTTTATTATTGGATTTTATTCCTAAGACAAATAATTTTAATGTTTAACACCACCTTTAAACCATCAGTTTTTGTTAAATTAGTTCTCCCGATCAAAAATTCATAAAATCTAACTAAGCGACATCATTATATAGATGTTTTAAATCCTGAAACTTTCCATTAAAAACTATTTCTACATACGAAAAGTCGTGTAATTTTCATGGCAAAGGAAATAACCTGGGGAAATTTGGCTCATTATTTTGCCATGTGACTCATTCAATATTTCGTATATTGTATGAGTCTCATGGAGAAGGAGTCCAAAGTTTGGGAACTTTGGGCAAAGGCTTAGCGAGTTTTGAATTAACTCAATTTTTCCTTACTGAATAAACCCGAATGTTCCGTTAGTTAAGTCTAATTTTTCATAATTTTGTCTTTTTGAGACCATTTCCTACCACGATTCTCACACTAATGCCATGTCCATATCTTAATTTTTTTGCAATAGATTTGAATGAGAAGTTTGTAAAATTCATTGTTAAATAGGTTTTGGAAGAGTTTACTCGTTTATGTGTCACACCGGTTTATTGTCAATTTGGGAAAAAAAACTATTATCTTAAAACACAGTTCCATTTGTAAGTATGGTTAAAAATTATGACACATAGAAAAAGTTGGAGAAAGCACAATTATGAAGAAAATTTTTAGTATGCATCCTTGTTATGCCATCAATATGTAACCTAACCAATATGTCATTGTGTAATGGTAATATGACATAAATTCAATAACATCCAATTTTAGATTTTGTCGCCAAGATACAGAAATGAGAACACAGTCTAGTTTAAGATCTATGAATGCGTTTATGGTAGTTCATATGAGTTCAAATTTCGCAAAATGATTTTAAAGAAGTTCTGAAAAATTAAAAGTGGATTAACTTTGTAATATTAATTGCTACAGCCCTTATTTACAGAAAACTGTATGAGTATAATAAATGAAGATATTAGTTAATTTGATGATGTTAATCAAACTTGTACAATTATTGCTTCCTTTCATGGAACTGCAATTTTTCTTTGTAGCAATTTGTTGTTGTTGTTAATGACACTTGGCAACGCCAAGCCCGCCCGTCACAGAGGTTAGGCGAATGAAGTCAGAGAGAACGTCTTCCATTTTTCAATAGAGCACCCTCATACGAAGGTGGAAGTACGACTTTTGGCTCACAGATGGCAGCACCACCTGAATCTTCTAATTTAGGGATTGAAACTAGTGAAGACCCAAAGCCTGGCTCCAACCACCACCAGAGGTATTAATTTGTAATGGGAACATGGAGGACATTGCGACCCGACGGATTTAACGTGCCCCAGTCGCCATTAATGAACACGACGGATCTTCGACTAAGCCGGGATTCAAACTCACCACCGTTTGGTAGCGAGAACGATGCCCTAACCAACCAGGCCACCGCGGCCATATAGGAGTTTAATTAGCATATATATTAAGGTATTCAGATGTATGCAACAAAACAAAATTTACTAGAGCTATATTAGAAATACATATAAATTAATAGAAATGGAAAAATATTTCAAAAAAGTTGTTAGGCGTTGAAAAACCTATTTAAAACTTTTCAGAAAACACATCTAATATTTTATTCGTAGACGCTGTATCAATTGAATCCTGAAGAAATAATTTCAATTTATATATTTGACTTTGTAGGAACCGAATATATTTTCTAGCCAGACTATCATTAACTATTTCTACAAATGTAGTGCACAGGTTTATAACATTGACATTTTCTCTAGACATAGTGAAATAGGATATTGCAAAATTTCTTTGTATTTCTCTACTTTTATTAGTTCACGAAGTTCGGATCTCTAGATTTAAAATTCTAATATATTCTTGAAGAACTATTTCAAGCATCAAAATAATTCATTTGCAATAAAATATCCATATTAATTATTTATGTATGATATATAAATTAATGTTTCTAACATATAAATTATAGAAGGAAATTAGATGCACTTTAGACATGGAAATATGTTTATACTATTATAATTATACAAACAATGTAGAAATCAAAGTTTAAATTATAAATAAAGTAAACTATAATCAATAAATTACTATTAAAAACATTAAATTCAACATATTTGGAGTTTGAAAATATGCCACAACATAAGTTTCAACTCATAAATATATTATAATTTTCAAAGATCAAAGGTTATATATAATTTTTGACCAACAGCAAAACACAATTGTTTTATTGAACAATAAGTTTGTAATTTTAGCTGAATCTAGTATTTAATTATAAATGATAACATTTGATTCAACGTGAAAATTCATCAGAAAGTACCAAGTAACTAATTTAATTTACTAAACTATCAGGAATAGTTGCTTATACGACAAATGAATTTAAAGAGATGACGCTTGAAACTTCATTAATTTATGAGACTGTTATAAAAGGGAATTTCATTAATCAGTTTGTCAATAGCATCTAGATTAAATAAATTTTTTAACTTTATTGGATGACATATATTACTTGTTGACATTTATATTTTAAGGAATTTTGCTTCAAGTGCTTTTGTGCTAGTAAAGATGTATAATAATAATATTAAATAAAGAGTGAATCTAAAGGAATAAATATTAAAATTAATATGACAAAAAATATTTTCTCCTAAATCTCAAAGCTAAATTTTCGAGTAAACTAAAATACGAATATTTCGTATTCTTCTCTCTACTAGAAATATTTAGAGAAAAATATTCTTGTGGATTCAGTTGATAATGATGAGAACATAATATAGAATCAAGGATGCATTTGAATTCAATTTTAAATCCAATTAAATCTGTAAGATACCTGATGTGCTATATTTTATCTGAAACGTCTACAACAATGCTAGTGAACGAGTACTAGGTAGGGAAAAACGCTGCGTACATGTTTTTTTAATGTTATGTTTTCTGGAACTATCATTAAGTTGACAATTTATAACCCTTAAAGTATTTTTTTTATAAATCTGTGATAGATCTTACATATTCACACAGTACGGGTAACTAATCCATTAGTTTAAAGTGATTTAAAGACATTTTGAAAACTCAAACGATATCTACAGGGGGAAATTTTCAAAATTAATTTTACAAATTTGTTGATAAAGGAAAAAAAAACACTTGAAAATTACTAGTACATATTGCTGTAGATGTACATGAAAAAGGTAGAAAGCATACATTTATCTATCATTGATAAACAATGTCTAGATTATCGTAATCTTTCTATCCAAAAGAGCATGGTCTTTAAATTTAGTCAGTGACCAGAAACCAAATATTTAATCAATGCAGATATTTTTAAGTGATTATCATTCTAGACATTGTTAATCAATGATAGGTAAACGTAAGTTTTATGTCTTTATGCACATGTGTTTTCATATTTAAGTATTTCTTTCCCATTCCTTATACCTTTGTACTATTTCTTTATAAGATAGGACTACTTAGAATTCTTTCTAGACTTTGGGATGCGTTTCTTAAAGCTCAACGAATTCGAATGCCTAAAATGATATTCAAAACTACATTTGGATTAAAAAGCTGGAGCCTTAACTAGTTATCAGCTAACGGCTAAAAAAGCGATGGGATAAAATATGTTTGAACCAATGTATATTTCAATGGTTTTTGGATTTAGATCAGAGAAAAATAATAATGGCAAAAAATATTGGAAAATTCACGGCTTTTTATGTGTTATAAAATAACTAGTAAAATTTAAATATTTTACTAGACTATTTTTGCTTAAGAAAAGTTTTTTATTCATAACAAAATATACTTGATAGCAATGTTACAGTAATAGTTTTGAATATAAAAGTGATTTTTCAAAGAATATCTTATTGCAAAATTCACGATGGAGTTTTTCTCAAGTTTCCGCTTTGAAAAACTATTTTAGACCCGACACTTCAAAAAATTTCAACAATTTTTTTATTTCTTTATTTGAATCTCTCAGCATTTCAGCGGGGTGGGTGACGAGTTTCGCGTATCAAACCGAAAAGAAATAAGTGACAGTGCATTTGTAGCGAGAGGGAAGGAAATTTTGTAGAGTAAATAAAAACAATGGCACTCTTGAAGGAAGTATACTTATTCCTAACAATACGTTACCATGGAAACACCACGTATGGGCAAGCGAACTGAAGCAAATCGTCTTGAGGTCGGTATAAACTTATTTTCGATCTATTTTTTGTGGTGTACTTTTGTTTTTACCTATTGTAGTCAGAACAAGTACAATAGGTTGGTATCAGCATGCGATATGAGCACCTAGCACTCCTTAATGCATCTAAAATAAGACACCATGACGAAAATAGCACTTTTAGAGCGGAATACATTATAAAATAATGCGTGTTATAGAAGTTGGAAAATGGATTCCATTGGAAATTATTTGCATATTTTAGATACATTCAATACGATATGCAGAATCTAACATCTTGGTTTGATAAAAAATATTATGATAATTTTCTAGATAAGATTTGCTATTTTGCCCAAAAATATTTTGGAATTGTGTATAGTTATTTATAGTTACTTATTCCATATCTCTATTTCAAAGAATCAAAGAAAGAGTGTTATTTTTAATAGTTGAAGTTTTGACTATATCCAGAATTGGGAATTTCTGGAATTAAACTATTATACAATATAATATCCACACAATGAAAATGTATAACCACATTGAAAACACATTGTCCAATGAAAACACATTGTCATTGGAAACACATTGTCTGATGAGCATAAAAACTGATATTATTTATAAAAACAAGAAAATTATATAGTTAATTCTAATTTTGGTACAATTGCATTGATAACAAAAGATTTTTTCATATAACTAATATAAATGAATCTTTTTTTAAAATTTAATATCAGGAAAGTGTCAATGATGTAAAATTTGTATGATAGATTAAGCATACTATAAAATACATTGGATGGACTATATATTTATGGAATGGAAATGCTGCTAGCTGAGGCATTTGATATGTTTGTAAGAGATTTTACAGAAGATTTATTATATAAAAAATGGCATTCGAACGTTGCTTTGAATAAGAAAAAAGTGTTTTGTACATGGTAAAAAATGCCCATTAGCATATACCTGATATTGAGACCGAATTCAAGCCTACCAGGGTTGATATTCACATTACACAAGGTCCCGAGACAATCAGAAGAGTATTGAGTTATTAATGGCACAAAAGGCGATTTTTCAACTCGCTGGTCTTAAGGAATCGAATTGCTAACTCTGAACAAAGATACGAGGCCGTTTGAAAAGTCATACATATCTACGTCAACAAATTATCGATGCTTCCAGAACATAAAATGTTAACATGGCGATTATGGCTTCTACTCTCTTGATGGTAGGGACTCCACCAATTATATGTGTGATCGATGAGTAACATTGAATGCTGGCTTTGAACACAGCATCATGATGGCAGTTTTTGTGTTCAGTACTATCCTTGATAGTTCAGATTTCCAGAATTCCCTTGGAATGTTTTATATTTGTGATACCTAGAGATGCTATGTGATGACATTGAATATACATATTACCTGTTTTATAAATTTTTCATAAATTTGAATTAGAATCAGCATAATAGAGGAACCATTACATTTTTGATATGTCTATTGATTCTCTCCTATCTTTGAGATCTGAGAATAGCTGTTTCTCTAGGGTAATTCATCCGTACTTATTGACTACATTGTTTCTTGATAGACAATATATGAATCTATCCAACTTTTTCTAATTTGTTCATCACATGGAAAATTTTGATTATATTATGTGTGATATATCAATCGCTGATAACTTAACATCGCATCTGATTTCTGTTCGACTCTATGTAATTGTCGATAAATGTTGTTATTTTCATTAGGAATAATAGCTTATGCAATAAGTATGAATAATTGCTCGTATCAGGTATAATTATCAGCAGGGAAAAATTCTCGGTGCCTCTAGCTTCAAATTAATTGTCATGTTTTCGTATTATTATGTATGTGACTAATAGTATCATTCTATTATTTACATTCTTTTCTGATGTGAGAATTTTAATTGATGTAAGAATTAAATAATATATTGGCCATTCTGGTCAAACATCTTTTGATATCTTTCTGATAGTAGGATGATTCCATGCTCGTGGAATTTTTGACCTCTTCATTTGAAGTAAAAATTTTACCGTCCAAAACATTTTGCAATGACAGCAACATATAATAATCCGAAGGCCCCAGATGTGGAGAATATGGTGGGTTTGGAAGTGTATCACATTCAAATTGTAAAAAATTTGACGATGGACCAAAGCTGTTTGAGGTATCGCATTATATTGCTGGAACATTACACCTTTCCTGTTGAGGTGCATGATTAACAGTTTATCCAGATGATGAGAGTAGACTTCCAAATTAATCGTTATCCAGTAAAAGCTCAAAAAAATATTTTTTTAAAACCCCACTTCGTTTTTGCACAATTTAATTGAAAACTAAACTTTGCAAGTGCAATTCTTCATTGATAATTACATTTATGGTGCCAACTCTAACGGTAAACTCCTTCTGTACAATTCGGTAGTTACAACAACCACCATTAACTAATATTTTTGTGTTAGAAAAATTGTCTGGGATCATTACTAAGAGCGGATTAAGTATATTTTTTATTCTGACGAGAGCTGCGATCTCTAAAATTCAGCAGACCATCTGAATATAGTTGAACATCATAAACATTCATATCCAAAACTTGGATGTGGATTTGCACACATTTTTCTTCCTTTAATATTACATTAAAATAATAATATAATAATGTTCTAGCTTTAACTTTACTTTTTCGATATCTAAAATTTATTCAACGCTTAACTACTTCTCATCAACCAGTAAAAAGTCGTCTTCTAGGAGAATATAGTTGGCATTTTCAAAAATCTAACTGATTTTTTTCTAATAAAGAACTTTTAATATTAAAGTAACTTTTATATATTTGCTTAAAAATTCTCTAGAAATAGCAAAGGATAGAAATAAATAAAAATTGCTTTTTCAATTTTAAATGAAAAAAAAATATTTAAATTAAATTAAAATTTTTATTTTTAGTTAATCTGAACTTTTAGTTAATTTACTGAATTTAAACATATTTTAATTTATTAATTTCTTCTTCCCAATTATATTAACAGTGAGTATAAATTCCTTAACCCATTAGCGAGAAGTGTTTTTTTTTTTCTTTTTTTTTTTCCTTTAAACAAAAGAACAATTTTGGTTGCATAAACTGGAGGGCATACTAGAGTGCTAAAACTATGATGTTATACTTTTAGGAAAATTTTAAGCACTGATTTAGGACCGAGACTTAAGCGTCCCATCAGTCCTGACAGAGAAGCGTTTCTGTCCCAAAAGAATTTTTTGAAATTTGCTTGGGACGTATGTGTCTCGTTAGGCGTGAAAAGGTTAATATATATATATATATATATATATATATATATATATATATATATATATATATATATTCGTAGATAACACTAATTAGCAATGAAATAAAAAAATCTTGGGACAAAATTTGATAATGAAGATGTAAAAGAGTTCTTGACTTTGTTTGAATTATTTTTAGGTAAGTGTTTTAATTTGGAAAACACCAATGAATTATTCAGCAAGTTGATTATGTTAAAAAGAAGGATGACTCCAAAAATGTACAATGACTCTTTTTCAAGTTACAATAGTAAATATGAAAACAAATTTTTCACTATATTAACTTTTAAAATAATTACTTTGAGTTGAATTCATATTACTAGTAGTGATGATTGGTAATATCATTAAGGAAATTATTAATAATGCGTTTATGATTTGCAGTATTTGAGCATGTGTGTAGAAAAATGCTTCATTATTTCTTCATGATGGCGTCATTTTTTGGGATATCAGATGTCCGCTCTTATTTAGATATATCTAAAGAGATTTAAATTTAAATAAAAATTTAAATTTAAAAAGCAATCCAGTAAAATGATACAAAGCAATAAAAAATAAATTCAAGTAATTGTTTCTGCAGTAAAGCATACGAAAAACCTATTGCGTGTTCAAAGCAAGCAGAATAAAATGTCTTTAAAAATAATCGTTGTGAAATGAGACACACTTATGTAAAAATCATTTTCTTACATACATAACTCATAAAATTTCTATACTTCGCAATGTTTTGAACTCCGCAAAACAGAAAATTGAAACTGAAAACGAATACGATATCTAGAAATATTTGAAGGGCTTAACACATTTTTTTTTAAAAGGCAAACAATAATTTTGCGAAAATGGCGTTTGACATAAAAGGAATGCAAAGTGTAGTAACACTAAACATGAAAACGAGAGTAAAAATGTAACATCTTATTACAAAATCCACATCAACTTTCTTACTTTCTTTCACATTCACTTTCTAAAAAAATAATATGGGAAACATGATATTTCAAAAAATTTTCTTATAAACTTTCTCCCCCATCATTTTTTTTTATCATTTTCCCCCATGCGAATCCCTAAACATCTCAAAGGGAAAAAGAGTCTCATGTATCAACTAAAAGAAGAGACGGTATAGACGATGGAAGGAGCATATGAAGAGGAAAGAAAAACAATGGCACCCCGAAGGAGGCGTGCTTATTCCTAACCGTTGGTTGCCATGGTTACGTCACGTGCTGCTACGCGAACAATGGCATGACGCCCCTGGAGTCGGCATAAACTCCTTTTTTTCCCTTTCCCCTTTCTCTTCCTGTTTTTGTGTGTTTATTTTGTCCTCGCCTATTTTTCATTTAGAAGAGTTGCAGTTGCTACAATAGGTTGAGTCCCGTGTGAGCCAGGAATCCCTAAAAATTCCTAATGCATTCCCAATAAAAAAATTCGAGCTGCGAAAGGCAAAATAACCGCTTTTGAATGGAACATATTAGAATGTGTCACATGCTATTGAAGTTGATGAAATGGTTTCATACGGATGGAAAAGGAAAAATGTATATATTTGAGAGGTTTCAACTCCCACAATGGAGAAAAGGCACTGCATTTGAATACGTATAAGAATTCATGGGTTCCATTCACTTTAAAATTGAGCACACTGGAACATTTTTAGAACATAATGTTCCATTTATTTGATGATTGTTACTGTTTGTCTGGAAATGGAGAAATACCAAAAAATCAAGTGATTCCAAACCAAAAATTCATTAAATATCTCATTTTCCATCGTTTATTTTGCTTAAGAACAATACAAATTTATTTTTTCAGTTTTTCGAAACTTTGGAACTTCTTTGATATACTCCTCAAATCGGAAATTTGGCGACTTTTTTTATCGCCAACCAAAATACCTGTTTTTGGCGCCTTTTTCTCTCGCCAAGATGGATTCTCGAAAAATACAAATAATTAATAATTAAAAAATTTTTAAAAAATAAACTAAAAAAATTGAACAAAATACAAGAAAATACTAAATTTGGCAACAACAAAAACCTAAAAGCTGAAAAAACCTAAATTAGCAACACCAAAATAAGAAACAGCAATCCTAAAAAGTATGTAGGGAGTGCCAGATTTGGCGTGCAATTTTTTTGGGGGGGGTTTAGTTGTTCTTGTGCATGCTATTACAAATAAAGTTGTTCCGAAACTTTATTTGCAATAACATGTAGTCAGTTTGATTTAACTTGTTTGTCACTGAGATCAATTATTATCCACTAAAACAAATTTGTTTGAGTATTATAAATATATTATAAAATTTATTAAAATAAGTTAAATGGCTAATTTTCAAAATCTCAAAACATTAAATAATAATAATTGTTAAAATTTAATTATCAATGTTTAAGGTTGACAGAATAAATTCGTTATCATGAATGTACCATCAAATTAAAAAATACTTAGAAAAAATTTAATTTCTTCCAAGGATTATAATATATATTATATTAATATATTATTGAAAATTAAAGAGTTACAAATATCTTATGTATATAGGAGGAATCCTTTTGTGTCTTAATATTGTAGAAAGATAAGATGATATACCAAATGCCTGTCATCAGCTCTAGTTAGATTATTTACAAAAAATATAACAAAAATTAAGGTAAAACTATATTTTGGAGTGCCCTTTAACAAACCTGGCGATTTTTTTGGCGCCATTACTATTCGCGCCGATTACAGTGCTTACAAGTATGGTTGAACTTTAAAAAATAACGCAACGTCCGTTGGATTTTCAAAATTCTAAAAACGATAAACCAATCAGAGCCTCGATTGGATCTAAACCAATCAGAACACGATTCAGTTTAGCCCAGCTTGGCGATCAATCCCGATCACAACTTGGCGAGAATCAAAGGGGCACCTTAATGTATAGTCTAACCAAAAATAAACTTCGAAATCAAAGTTAACACTAGAACTAAGTTAAAATGAAAATTAATTGAAAATAGAAGTTACTATTTTAAGAATCATTTAAATTAAGTAACTTAAAACTGTTTAGTATTAATTTTTACTTATTTATAAAATTAATAAATTATTTTTAATTAGGAAAGATAAAGTATGTTAAAAAATATTAATTAAAAGCGCAATATCTCCACATTCATAATTAGAGTAAAATGCTAGATATTGAATAATTAATTAAATATTTCCAAATGTTTTCGCCATAAATAATTAAATTTGTAAAAAATTAATCCCCTTCATATTCTTACATTGGTTATTTTTGTACAAATGATGTGTTATTTTACATAAATAACATGTTATTTAAAACACTTACTGCTCTGACCTTTGTGCACCATGCACAGAGATGACAGACGCAAGCACGAAGAGCCTGGCGATCAGTCGGCGCGTCATCATTTGTTTCTATGGCGACCATTCAAAACCTATCAAAGAAATAATTAATTATTAGAGATACTAGTTTTATACTCATTAGAAATAATTAATTCACAACGATTCTTTTCATTCTCTTCAAAGAAAACAATTGGAATAATTTTCTAAAAATAATTACTGACGTAAATGACCATAAAGATTATAATGAGAGCAATTTATGAGATAAAATTTTAGAGAGCAAAGATAATTTATAAAAATTCATTGCAATTTAATAAAAAAAATAAAAATATATTTTTGGTTTCTTCGAACCATCCCTAAACTTGGTGTCATTATCATCACTATTGACTATGAAAAAAAAATATTCTAGCTTTATTTTAAAGCTAATTCCATTTTTGAAGTCAAAGACGTGAATAAATTCATATTGAAATGTATAGTTCTGAAAAATTTTAACTAAATTTCTACAAAAAAACATTGCTAAAAAATGTTTTAAAAAAATAATTAAATATAATATATTATAAAAAATAATTAAATATTATTTTAAATATTTAATAAAACATAATTAAATATTAAAAAAATAAAAAAAATGTGAAAATTGTCATAAGATAAACACTGGTGGAAACACTTCTTTATAATGGTAATTGATTAAATAGATATTCACAATATATACTCTGGATATTGTGTTGAGAAAATAGGACATAATTAGGACAATTACACAGTAAACGTAGGTCTTATAATAAAGAACTCTTCAGAAGGATTAAAAATAATCCAAATAAGTATTTTCATAAAATACATTGCTATGACCGCAGGGTTTGGCAAAAAATACCATTTTTCTGAATACAAAATAAAACAGTTATGTTCAACAATTGCCATCAGCTGAAAACTGAGACTAAAACTATTATTAAAACGGTTATTATAACAGTTTCACCTTATTGTCAATCGTTATTTTATAAATTAAGAAATTAATACACAAAGAAAAGGTAAGCAATATTCTGATCTAACTATATAATGAAAAAAAATCTTAACTTAATTTTTCCAAAAGCATAGTTTTTCCATTTTAATTTGTATGAAAATAAATTTTAAAATGATCAGATTACTTTAAAGATGAAACATTATATATTTCTAATTTTGATAATATAGTTATTAAATGTTATAATTTATATTCGTATAAATAATAATCAGTGATGTGAAATTACACAAATATATCCGAAAGAAATACTAAAAATTCTAAATAGATAAAATAATGTTCATGTCTTGTCTGAAACAATATAAATGCAATAAATCAAAAGAAAATAGCTTACAAAGTAAAGAAAGATTGGTAAGGCATCTGTAAAAATAATATAAAAACAATTCTAAACAAGACAGTAAATTTTTAAGAAATAGATACTGTTAGGGATATTTAAGAGAGAAATTTTCCAGTTTCTGCATTCCTTTAATATCTTTAGCTTATATATTTATATTTAATATATTTATAATTCATTTATAAATATTTTTTTATTTATAACTAATATATTTATAAACTAAATATATTCAATATATTTAATCATTAAATATATTTAACTCTTATTATTTAAGAGCTTTAGAAATATTGGAATATATTATTTTGGAAACTTCTTTTTCAAAATAAAAGGGAATAAAAGGGGGAAAACACACAGTACGAATTCTTTTACTTGGAATGTAGTTATTTTTTTATAGTTACAATATTTTATAAACATTATCATCAATATTGATACAGATATTAAATAACATTTTATAAGATAATATATTAATATAGTGCATGTAAGAAAATTTCTCGATTTTTAATTTTTTCATAACATTTTTCTAGCCACATTTTTTACATTAAAAAACCTAATAATTAAAGAAATATTCTAATTTATTAAAAAATTTGCGTAATATCTTTCAAATAAATAAGTGCAATTTCACAATAAATGAAATTATAACTTTCCTTTTTTACTTCAGATAGATTTTTTAAGTTCAGACAGACTTTCTTAAGTGAAGACAGATTAAAATTTTAAGTATCTTAATATACTCTTTGAATTTTAAAATTGAAAGAGAGTAAAAATTTTACGCTGTCCCAAGTACGCTATGTGTAAAATTTTGCACATAAACTAATGATAAGTTGAACTTCGTTTATTAAATGATACATTCTATGATTTATGGAGCATATATCACCGTGAAAAAAATATTAAACAATCATAGGATGATTATTATAAAATATTCTTACAGTGGTTTTTCTTTAATACATTTAATCACCACTAACAATGGTAATAATGTAACCCATATCCGTCACATTTAAATATTTTAAGAAATACAAACTGTAGACAATAATAAAACTTTTATTCTATTTAGTTTAACAAATAAAACGTGAAATCTTAGCTAATTGAATGGGTAAATTCTCTGAGTAACTTCCGAGAAACTCTTCTGATCTGTATTCATGGAGCGTAAATCCTGTTTGCGCTTAAGATTATATGTAAGGAAACACCGAATAGAGATCTATCTCAATTACTTAAGCCATTCTGACTATTTCGCAAAATTTTATCTGCCATCCTCTCATTGGTCGGGACAACTTTATACATTTTTCTTGTCATAGAAATGACTGAGATTTTCTGTATTTTGTATTACTGATCTTCATTTACTAATAAATGTATTAAGTTCTGTATAAATAAAGCTATGGTTTAACACAGATATATATATATATATATATATATATATATATATATATATATATA
>JAPDSC010091889.1:0-11688 GCA_026290005.1 Latrodectus geometricus | reverse complement strand
TATATATATATATATATATATATATATATATATATATATATATTAGTTTGGGGAAAAAGAAATCCATTATTTTTACGTGAACTTTTTGTAACTTCTGTCAGATTCGCTTTGTAAAAAGGTTTAATACACTTTTCATGCAGATTTTTCGGTCTTGTGCGAAGCTACGACTGCTGACATGCTGTCAAGTTTGATAATTTTTGATATCTTATAGACATTCTCGACGATGTTGTATTTATGCGAGGTGCATTTTTAGATACCAAATACCCAAACGGAATCGACGAAACCAAAATTGTGCGTGACTGGTTATTACAGTCATATACAGGACGATAAACACCTTTCACAATTTTAGCCACCAGGTTAGCATTTTCGTTATTATAAAAGAAAAACTAAAATGTATCGAATTTTCTGTTTGTTGTCTTCTATTTTTAAAACCTTGTATTCGTAACTGAATGAATCAATCAAAAAACCGCAAGAGAATATTTTAGTGTTAAATGTCACCTTTCCAATGAGCATAAATTTGAAATTGTTTGATAGATACCTCACAAAATATCGATCACTACAGACGTCTACCGAAAAATAATGGATAACTTTTTCCCTAACCTAATATATATGTATAATGTTAGGAAGCTTTTCTTTATTTTCTGCTTTTATGATTGATTGATTAAAATTTTCATTGAAACTTTTGAATCAATAAATCTTTCCAAACAGGTCCTTCACATACGCAAATATTTTACTTTTATGGAATCATCATTAGAGTAATACGATCTACACCAATTAATGTGATTTATTGTTAATTGGAGTAATGAAACATATAAATTACAATATTTGATTTTTAATTTAATTTTTTTATTACTTTTATATTTGATGTCAAATAAAATTCAGAAATACATAAATTGCCCTCAAAATAGTTTTAAAACAAATTGTTGAATTTCGTAAATAATAATTAATTTCCACGAATCCATTGCTATTGTAATTAATTAATTGTACTAGGAGGTTAGTTTTAAAAATGCATAGCTTAAAAATATTTGCCATTCCATTATAGGACAATAAACTTTTCCAATATTTCGGCCTCAATAAATGAGCTTGAGAATCACTACTGAATTACCTGTATGAACTGTTTACATACTGTAATGTTTAGGAAATTATTTACGTAGTTTGCCGTGGTGACGTAAGCGTAGTTTACTAAAAGTCTATTAGCATATCATAAGTAAGTTGTGAAATTCTTACCAAAGTAACTGAGATATTAGATTGGTAAAGGTCAATATACAGTGTATAACGTACAATTTTGTGCATATAGATTACGATGTATAGATAAAGTATATCTCATAGGAGCTTATGATCAAATTATGGTTTTAAAACTATACACAATTCTAATTTTTTCATCGAACTTTTTTAGACAATAATTTTGACACAGGAAATAATTGAGCAACAACTTTATAAAATTATCATATTTTATATTTAAAAAAAAAAAAAAAAAAAAAAAAAAAAAAAAAAAAAAAAAAAAAGAGTCAAAAAACGTTGGACGTTAAAATATTAAGCTTATTTTAAAAAGAGCTTATTTGTTAATTTTCAAATAAAAAAATCTTTATTAAACTGAAATTTTACTAAAAATTAAATGAGGAATTTGCGAAACATTATAAATTTCACTCTAAAATTACACAAACAAAAAAGTAATTCAAATTATAAAAGTGTAAAATATTTGACATGCAGTAAATTTCTTTTAGGATTAACTGGTTTTCTAAATATTGGAATGTTTTTGTATAAAACCGTTGTCCTATATGCTCTAAATGCATTTGGAAATGTATTTTATGTTATTTTATATAATCACAGCATTTTATACAAATATACTCATAAATATTTAGCGAGATTTTAGATGTGAATTTTTGCAGCAAGTATAGCAAAATTTCTTTTACAATTTTAGCTCATATTTTAGACAGTTGTCACAAACCGAACCATAACAATTATTTGAGTTTAATTTTGCTTTTCTAACACATTAAATTTTATATATATTTTTCAAAAAATATTTTCGAACTGAAATAATTGGATAGTGTTGAACATTTTAAAATAAAACTGAACAAAAATTTCTACTAAATTTAATTTATAAATTTCTATGAAATTTAGTGAAATTTGTATTTTTATATCGAGAATATATGTGGCAAGACTGAAAGTTATAATAACTTCTTTCCCATTTTTAACTTATATTTTAGACCATTGCCACAAACTAAATAACAATTTCTAATTAAGTTTTACTTTGTTCATCAAACTTTTAAGAACTTTATAACGTTAAATATATATAATCTTTATTACATCAAAATAAAATTACTTGTGTGAGCTCTTTAAAATGTAATTTTTATTAAACTAAGTTTTAGAAAATTCAGAAATTTTATCCAATTATCTCTTCACGAATATATTAAGCTTTAGATTCCAATTGAACCCATTGCATCTCACTTTATAACACAATCTTTACCAGTTATAAAAATGTTTTTCATCTTCCTACGTTTAGAACTATTTTGTAGTAACTAATAATTCTTATGTCAAACGTGTTATGATTAAATTTATGCGGAAAAATTATTGAATTTTAAAATCCCACAGACATATCCACAATTTTTACTTAAGAAAAAAACGCCTTATAGGCCGCGGTGGCTTGGTTGGTTAGGGGTGTCTTTTCGTAACCAAAAGGTGGTGAGTTCGAATCCCGGCTTAGCCGTTGATCCTTCGTGTTCACTAATGGCGATTGGGGCACTTAAAAATTGTTGGGTCGGAATGTCCTCCATGTTCCTATTCCAACTAAATAACGCCGAGGGTGATAGAGCCAGGCTTTGGGTCTTCTCTGGTTTCAATATCTAAATTGGAAGATTCAGATGGTGCTGCCATCTATGAGCCAAAAGTCGTATTTCCACTTTCGTATGAGGATACTCTATTCAAAAACGGAAGACGCTCTCTCTCTGACAACATTCGTCTAGTCTCTTGACGGGCAAGCTTGGCGTTGCAAAGTGTCATTATAGTAACACGCCTTACAAGATAAAAAAAAAGATCACAGACTAGGTAAGTTATTTTTCGAATTGGGAAAGCTTATTTCTGAATAAAAGTTAATATTAATTTTTCATTAAACAGCATAATTAATTTGTAGAAATATAGATTTTATATAAATAAAAAAATATTTTCTAAATATTAAAGGCTTTATTTGACAAAGCTCTTTTCAAATACATCTTATCGGGAAATAGATATTTTATGTCTGAAATATGTCACGATGTCACATTCCTTTTTTGAGACGGATGTGCCCTGATAGAAACATATCACAAGCTATGATCATATTTAATTCAAGCATAAACATTCGTTCGAATAGATTTCACAAAGCCAGCCAACAAATATAATTGTTAAAGTTTGCTTTTTGAATGTGAATGTTGAATTTATTTAAATTTAAAGCTATAACATATTTGTAATAACCATATCAATACGAATTACGTTATGAAAATGATAGGTATAAAGTAGTTAAATTTTGAGCTTATCTTAACAAATCGGAAATTTTATGGAATATATATAAAAATAAATATTTTGAATAATTAATGGAAAAATTAAATTATATCAATGAATTTTTTTACGAGAAATTTTATTAAAACATGCTGATGAAAGAGTTTTGAAATCATCGACAGAACTTAAATATAAATTTGATATTAAATTTAAAAATCTTGCTTAAAAATATTCACACTCCATTCAAAGCAATTTATCAATTGTTGTATTTATTAGTATTGCATCTAACAAATTCCCACATATGATAATTTTACTCAATAAATTAGCAAATTTTGAAATAATGTATTTGAGAAACAAAAACATCCTTTATCTGCTTTTATCAAATAAGATTATCGGTCGGAATTTTTAATTCCATAAAAATATTCATTATTTAACTAATATCAGTTCATATACTAATATTTGCATATAAAATTGCGTGAAATGTAAAATTCTTACCTCGAAATTTCATCAAAATTTTGCAGATAAAATTTACATGAATCTACATTTTGTAGAAACAATCATTCTCATATTATAATTTGACTTATTTCTGATACAAATTTAAAAAAAATATATCCCTGCTATTTTTTAATAAAGTAACTAAATCATTCACTGCATGCATAAATATTAAGATAAAGAAAAATTTGAATGCTCAAGATTTAAATATAAGTTACAAACAAATAAAATGTAATTTTGAAACAACTGAAATAAGTATACATATGCATAATCTCACCCAATAATCCTATTTATAATTTATGCAACACTTTATAACCCAAAATGTATTTACACTTAAAGAAATATTATATTATATTTTAAAATATGCTTGAAAAAGAGAAATAATAACATTTTCCTAAATCTTTTAAACGAATAAATACTGAATATATAAAATAAAATAAAGAAGCATGAAAATAGAAACTAAACAGGAATATAATTTAACAAAAGATTTAATTTAAATAAACTATATCTTTTATAAACATTTTATATAAGATAGCATGATATAAGATATTATACGAATAATTACGTACTCAAAACTGTTTTTATTACTCTTGAAATTAAGAAATTTTAGCTCTTTGCTTAATGGAAACACTTGTAGAAATGTATATCTATAATTTGAACTCGAATCTCAATTTATAAATCCTTCTTTGGGTAATAAAATATATAAAATAAAAAATTAATTATATCTTAAAAGAGAAAAATAATACTTTTAATTTCATGAAAGATTTATTCTACTTCTTTTCAATGTGATGCATAAATTTAATTTTATTAAATAACATCTCAAATTATATGTTTCAACAAACCTAAATTTTTCAGATAAACATAAAATGAGTTTGAGATCCATTAAGAAATCAAATTTTAGGGACTCTTTTGTCACTAAACTTTCTGTTTTGTTACTTTAATAGAACAATACATGGTTTTATTATTTTGATTGAGTATATTTTTTGGATTTGCTCAAATATTGAATTGATTTTAATATCTTATTAGTTGATATCTTAATTTGACGTCAAGGAGCTCCAATATCTCAATAGCGTCACGAGGTTTCCATTAAGTTCAGCAAAGTGAAGCATCATCTGCAAGCATTTAATTGCAATTTAAATGTTTGATATTATCAAATATATCGAAAATCCCTTTTAAATTATTCTTTTAATGCATTTTGTTTCCTTTAGTTAATAAAACCGTTTATATAAAATGTAATTTATATTTTTAGAATTGAATATCTTTATTGCAAATGGTAAAAAAATGTTACCAATAAACGACGACACATAGCTTTTTGGAAGTGTTTTGCCATAATATTTTACCATTTTACAAAACTTTACCAAATCCTTTTACGGAAATATTTTTACCTACTGATAATATTTAGAAAATGAAATCAAACATTAATTAGCCAAGAAATTGAAAACTATTTGATAAAGTTGTTCAATATTACTTGTTTAAGCCCTAAGAAGCTCCAGATGCAACAGGAAAAAGGAAATAAAAATGGCAACGACAAAAGAAAATTCCTAGTGTTTTTAGACTTTGATAGCAACTATTATTTATTCACGGTCAGACGGAAATTCCATAAAAAAGAAAAAGAAAAAAAGAATTCGATTCGACCCCATAAGGGATTCTAAGAACTTCAAAGTGTTTTCTAGACTGAATCAATTGCTCCTCTGTCCCGAAATTTGTTGGCTATTCTCTCACCCTATTTTCGGATTTTTTTAAATTTTGGGGATTTTTTGCTCATACTTTTACGGAAATTTCCCTTTTATGTCTTCTTATCTTACTTTAGGAAATTTTTTGCTTACATTGAGTGAGTTGGAAATGTAAAAATAATAGGAATAACTTTTGCATTTCTTTTTTTTTCAGAGATATTTTATCCAACTGAAAAATAGGGATGAATAAAAGTTCTTCACAGTAGAGATAATGTTATTTATTTATCAAGATTCTTGGAAAATGTTTTTTAACTATTTGTTTAAAACAATAGAAATTGAATTTTCTAAATTTATATAAAATAGGAAGTACTAAAGATCATGGACTTTAATTCTGTAATCAAGAGAAGGAGGAAAATTATTTTTTAAAATTTTATTAATTAAAGGCAGTAAAAGCAAAAAATAAAAATATGATTAATTATGAAGAATACATCAGTTAAAATGAAAACACGATTATTTGCAATTAAATTTAAAATACCAGTACCGTTCCACTTTCATTACCATTACCATTTTCATTTTCATAATAAATTCATATTAAAATACCATTACCATTTTCATATGGTAACTGCAAATGACAATACATTCTCCATAAAATACAAGCTGGATAAGGAAATCTTTTATTCTCTACTAAAGCAATTAGAATAAATTAGGTTTTGTTCTTAAAATATAAAAAGAAATTTACCAAATTTATCCGAAAATATAGGTCTAATTTCAAATTTCCATGTATATCATATCAATATACATAATTTTAATTTATGAAATCATCAGTAAAAGGTGCGAAACATTGAAAAACAACTCATACTACTTAACAAATAAATTTTCAGTTATTAACTTATAGTTTATTTTACAGTTGATTGATTTAATTATTTATGTATATCTGCATATAACCTATCAATATTTAAATAACCTGTTATTTGTAAATAACTGGTTATTGTTTGAATGCCTTTACTCTTCTTCCTTAAGCACATTCTGTTACTATTTAGACTAGAAAATGTGCAAGAGATTTTGAATAATAGAGTGGATATTTTTGCATTTTTAAATTTTTCTTGATTTGGTAACCAAAATATCTTTTAAAAGATGATTAATTTGATACTCTTAATCAAATAAACTGATATTGTAAATAAAGTTAAATATTCCACTTATTAAATTTTAATTAAAATTACCTGTGAGAGAGGTGATTTTATCTTTTTAACTGAGATTGTAAAAATATAAGTACTTCAGCAACTTTTTTCCTTTTGTAAGAGATTTTCTGTTGATTCAAAAAAATTATTTATTGTTTATATTTTATGACGCTGTAAGTGTACTAGCTTAAGTTAAAGTAAGATATGTATCGGTTTATTTATAGGAAAAACGGATAAAACATACATGAAATATATTGTAAATCCCTCAAAACAATCATACCATGCTCATACTTACAAATGAATAAAAACTTAAAATGTCAAAGAACTGCGATTAAATTATATCTGTAACAATTAAAAATGTATTTACTAATATACGCTTAATCAAATTATCTTTTTGATGCTTATATATAACTTTAAATAAAACCAGATATATTAGAAGAAAAGCATTTGAAAAATTAATAAACTAAAAATTGAATGTTGAGAAAATTTATTTATATATCTACGGCTGAATAAAGTATAATAATTTACATATATTACATTAATTTACATAAGTATATGCGTTGGAGATTATTGATATTTGCTTAACAAGAATCGTATGCTTATTTGTATTTAATATCATCAAAATGGCGGCTATTTCCTAAACATCTTCAATCCTTTTACTATAAGGATTATTTAAGAGAATCTGGTAACTTACAAAATTTACACATACATCTAAATGCTTCAAATCAATTTTCATTTATGATATTTCAAAATGTAGTTTCATAAAGATTTGTTTTTTAAACGGCGTAGAATTCTGACTATATAGGAAACTAATGGCAACATGTACATAGGTTTAAGAAGTTCACCATGAACTTTTATTTCCTAAACATCTTCAATCCTTTTACAACAAGGATTATTTAAGAGAATCTGGTAACTTACAAAATTTACACATACATCTAAATGCTTCAAATGAATTTTCATTTATGATATTTCAAAATGTAGTTTCCGAAAGATTTGTTTTTTAAATGGAGTAGAATTCTAACTATATAGGAAACTAATGGCAACACGTACATAGGTTTAAGAAGTTCACCATGAATTCAAGGATATTCAAAGAGAATGGAGTAAATATTCTGTTCTTCGCGAATGAAATATACAAAATAAACAAAACTAAGAAAATTACGATGTTTTAAGAAAATTTTATCACTATTATCATAAGTAACCACTGCTTAAAAATGTCGTATATATTCAGAGTTTTCAGTCTGATTCTACCACTTTTACTCATTTTACATATTTTCAAAATATATTCTTTAATTGTTTAGATAAGCTTGTGCTTTCTACCATAAAAATCAAAATCTTAAGATTCATTTTAGTTCGAAATCATTTTAGAGTAATTTTGAGTTTTGCTTTTATTATAAAATTCGTAGGTAATTTATTGAATGATCATTTAATCGCTTAATTTCCTTATCTAGTGCCTTAAACAGGTTTATAAAATTGTTTTTTTGTTTGGATTTTTATGTTGCGATTTATTTTACCTCACAAGGAATAATTCGGTAGCGAGCATACAATTAAAAATAGATTTCAACCAACTGAAAAAATTTCTGCCCGTTGTGAAAATCAAATCCATAAATTTTTCTAAGAAATTCTGACGGCTCAAGTGCTACATATTCAGTTGCCAGCTCAAAATTAAATATTTTAAACTTTTTTGGGAATCTTTAGTAAATTAATATGCCTGAAGTTAGGAAACAAATCTAACTTAGAATGAGACGTCTTTTTTTATTTAGCTTTTAAACTTTATGTTATTAATCTAAACATGTAACCATATTTGATAATAAATCGTGGAAATAAGAAAAGAAATTTAAATCATTGATAATCCAATTAAAAGAGCCAGTAATTCCTCACTGTCAATTTATGATGTAATTATCCTCAAAAATTTATTTAAATTAAAAATTATTTTGATATGTTTTTAAAGGGAGTGTGACCACATTCTTCCCCACTGAGTTGCAGGAGCTCTGTGAGTTTGCGACGTGTGCACGTTAATCTGTGACGCCCAAAGTATTTTCGCTGGTGTGGCATGGATACGAACAGGAGGGTACCAGCTCATGTGTGCCCTCATCACCTGACAGCTGTTTAAAATTACCATGCGGGTTGTATTGGGTTGTCCGGAAAGTTCATGCCGATTTTAGGTAGGGAGCCCGAGAAACCTGACTGAATAGATCACAATTATTGAAAACAAATGACATGTGTACATATTCTGGAAGAGATAGCTTCAGCCATATTTGGAAAAAAGTTTGATTACGACTCGTTACTTTTTATCAGTTTTATAAGCCTTAGGAAAAGGTGTCAAATAAAGTGCATAATAAGCATTTAGTCCTTTCTTTTTTCGAAAGGGCAAAAATGCCACACAAGCGGCAAATAAGATAAGCGCAGTTTATGGCAAGGATTCTGGATGAAGGATTTCCTTTCATGGTAAAAATTTCGACTTTTTAGTTGAGATCAAAACCCATTTGGATAAATTTTTTGGTGAGAAATCTGAGAGGTTCTAAAAGGATGGAGTTCTCAAGCTACACGAAAAATGGAGAAAGGTTGTGTTGCACCTATATAATTTAATAAATATGAATCAATATTTAAATAAGCTGCGATTTAATTGTCCTAAAATATCGGCACAATCTTTCCGAACAACCCAATATTTGTGAAAAATGAATTATTAATTGAATACTGTCCCTTCATGGATTGCAAAATAATATAACAGCAAAGCAATCCATCAATTTTTTCAAAGAAAGTGGAATTTTTTTTAATATAGACAAGAACGTTAAAATAAAGAATTGTCACAAATGTTTTTTATATGATGCTTTTAAATTTTTTTTTTATCTTGAGATTTATTTTTTCATAATGACTTTTATTGAATTAATAATTTATATACGTAAATAGGTTTTGTATTATAAATGTTTCTTTTAATTGTATCAATTTAAATAAAACTTACTTGAAGAGCTTGTTCTTTTAAGATTTTGTGTGTGCTAAGCTAATTACTATAAAATGTGTTTTAATAGTAATTATTATAGTTATTAGTTTCATAAATGATCAATTTTATTCAAAGTTACAGGAGATTTTATAAATTTAAATTATATTTTATGTTAAGATTGCTATTTTATTTAAAAATGGGTTGATTATTAGTTTAAAAAAGTAATTATTATTAGTTTTAAAGAAATTATTAATTCTTAAGCTAAACAGAAACATAAAATATGTTAGTTAATATTGTAATACAATTTATTGAATTTAGGTTACAATATATTAAATTTTTATAACCATTCGTCAAAAATATTTATTGTGACCATACAATTTATTGAATTTAGTTTAGAATATATTAAATTATTATAAGCATTCGTTAAAAACATTTATCATTTAATTACTGGGTCTGTTTAACATTCTAACGAATTGGATACAGTTGCTAAAAGGGCCATTTTGCAAATGACATGCTGATTTGATAATAGAAGCTAAATATTTTACACAATTTGTCTTTTTTGAATCATAATCCTTTAAATAAACATTGTAACAGGAATTCTTCATTCTGTGTTGACAGCTGAATTGTCAATACAATCCGGAGATTGTCATGGGGTTGTTTTGAGTTGCAAACAACTTTAGATTTAAGAGGTGACAGATTTATTTTATCCCCTAGGGGCAAAAATATGTATTCACGAATGATGGTAAACAGAAAAGCGAATCACGAAATTGGCCTTTACTTCGATATTGCCAAGCGATTCGTAAAGAACAGTGTCGGAACTGAAATGAAGTAAGCTTCTTATTTTCTGTTCTAAATGTCAAAGTGTCTGAAGTCGATTTTAAAAAGAGAAAAGATGATTTTTATACGCTTCTCAGCTCTTTTTGTGCGCTTCAGAATATATTTTCGCTTTTTTATATAAAAAAAAAATGAAAGGATTTTTCTTATTGAAAAAGACTAAATTTTTTTATATAATAACTAATAAAAAAGGTGAAATTTAGACTAAGCAAACATAAAATAATTAAAATTGCAAAACACATAAAAAATTAAAGCTCTATATACATGCGAAAAATTATCTTGTAGTTTAACTTATCTCACTTTAATATCATTAATTACAAATCTTTTTTGTCAACATTATTATTCACATAAAGTACAGCCTCATAAAAAACTAAATTAAAATAATATTAATAAGGTATTTGTTTTTGCAATATAATTTAATATTTTCCAACATAATTATTGAAAACAAAATAAATAGGATAACTTTATTATATTAAAAAAAAACTGAAATATTTAAAAAAGGTAAAGCAAACACGTATAATTAAAGTAAATTATTTTTTAGTAACATATACATTATAATTATATAATGAAATGAAATAAAATGTTATTAAAATATGCTTTTTAAGTTTAATGAATAAAATATTTTTAATTGTTGCATCTAAATTGGATTGATATCAACTTCAAATAGGAAAAAATTCAAAATTATAAGAATTTTGTAAAAAGAAATATACAGAGTTAGTAAATAACTTGTACATAAATATTAAATATTTCTACAAAAATACTTTTGGAAAAAAAGCAGTTATTTGCAGAAGATATTTCAGATTTCCAGATTTTTTTTTAAAGCAGATTTTCTATATTACTTTTAAAGATTAAAAAAATCTGATTTTAATGTAAAAATGAAAATACAGCCTCATAAAAGAAAATATTCTCATACATTAATTTACATTAATTTTTTTTATTATTTATTCACTACTTTGCACCCACCAAATATATAATGAATAAAATATTTAAGACAATTTGAAAAGAAATAAATTCTTTTTAGTAAAATTGAACCAATAATATTTTTTTCTATTAAACTTTATAATAATTTTATGGTCTAGACCAGTGTTTCCCAACCTTTTTT
>JAPDSC010091867.1:0-18306 GCA_026290005.1 Latrodectus geometricus | reverse complement strand
TTTTATTTTCTTGCCATTGTTATGAACATTAGAATTTATTATTTAAAAAAATCCAATCTATCAATAAATATTTATATATATATATATATATATATATATATATATATATATTACACAATTAAAGCAAAGGCCACTTTTTTTTTGTTGCTAATGTTTTGTAAAAGAAATAAAACTAGCTCACCTATACTATAAAACAATTTAAATAGTTTTGCAATTTATTTTACTTAGGTTATGGAAGATTAATTAATTATTTTAATGTAATAGGCTTTGTCATACACGTGCAAAGGCACATTCCGAGACGAGGTTTTCTGATTGGGGGGGGGGAGGAAGTTTATCATTGAGTCATACGTAATGAATCATTGAGTGAAAATTCCACTTCACTTTTCTGCTATCGGCCACACAGTCAATGTCATGGCTCATTTCTTGAACATATTGCACGTATTCAGCGAATTTCTAGTTAATACCCACTTGGATGATTACTTCACCTTTAAGTTTTCGGGAGCTGACTATCACGATGAGTTTGAACCGCCGGACTTTTAAACGATGAAACAGCGAAACATTTTTTTGAACTTTTTCTAAGTAATTTACTAATGTAACATTCATAAAAAAGTAACTTAAATTTTACTCGGAATCAGTAAGTTTATTGAGTACCTTAAAAAGAACATTCATTTGTAAAAGAAAATAAATTGTATTTAAAATACACACTGCAATATAATTTCATTGTCAAACAAAATTTTTGACAGACAGATCTCATGGAATAACACAAATTTGTAATTGTACCAGTTATGAATCGCAAATCAGTTCTTTTCCTTCAATAACTGTATAAGGTTCATTATCTTCTATTTGGTTTTCAAGAATATTTGTCGTTAGGTGTTTTTTTTAAAGTAGATGGTACGCAAGAATATTTCTCTGTATGCACCTTTCAATATTGTAATGTTGAGCCGATTAGTATTCCCCCCTTGACTGTGTGTGATCGACTAGTTTTCAAACTGTGTGATAAATTCTTTGGTGTTCAGACAGATCGCTATTTTATGTAAAACAAGTAGGATATTTTTTGCACACCTGGTTTTTCCTTCGTTATGACCTTGAATTTTATTATATATTTTGTAAAGGATCAACTGAAAACCAATTTTAACAAATCATTTAAAATTTATATTAGAAATTGTCGAGCAGGAAAATTATTATTTTCCCTTTCAGTCAGACTTCACTCTAATGATCGTGGAGGAAGAAATAATATATATTTGCCGGTTCCCCTTGACGCATGAGTTGCAAGATATTGAGTTAAAATTTAGAATGGTAGCAGAAATTCGATCTTACGTGTGACTACGAAGTTTTGCTAAATGTGAAGCTTTATACCGTTAAAGTATCTATAATTTCACCTCACGAATAATCTACAACACTGGTAGCATTTAAAATTCCTTTTACACATAAATATAAAACTGCATAATATATGTATGTAATAAAAAAAAATCGAAGTATCAGATTTGGTGGTCTTTCCCGTTTTTTTAAGGGACTTCTTCCCGAAGCTTATTGTTACTGCTTTGCAGTATAAATATTTGCTATTTAAAGATATTCGAAAAATAAGTGAATTTCCTAGACCAGGCTCTAGTCTAGGAAAACCGTTCACAAGTTAATGAAAGAAACAATTATGACCCGCCCTTCAGGACAAATGCAGTCAGCCATAAAGAGTGTTTAGAACAGAACACCCCTCATGAGGGGGGAAATATGACTTTCTGATAGATACATTCTAACAAAAGAACACTGCTAATTAATAATTATTTAACTTGTATGTTTTGGCATAATATTATGGTAATTGAATATATATGTCATATTTGACAAAAATAATTCATCGATTATAATTTAAATAAAATATAAAAATTCATCAAATATTTAATGAAATATCGCATTTTGCTTCGAACCCAAGATAAATTTTTCAACTTAATTCTCTATAGCAAAAATAATATGAAATATGTCTTAAAGAATTCAAATGTAACCAAAATCCGAAACCAAACTAATTACTAATATTTATAATCGCTCGATTATTAAAATTTATATTTCAGTTAAGTTTTTAATATTTCTTTATTTACAAATAAAATTTTATATCTCGCCTAAATTTAGAATGCGCGATATGTATTCACTTTCCACTCTAAGTTGAACAATGATGCAAAATGATCAACTCATTTCAAAATAGTTATGAAAATGAAATGTACTAATGAAAGAAATACAAATTTAAACAAAAAGCCTTTTAAAGTTATTTGGTGGGCATGTTTTAGCTTCCCAACTCCTTTATGCTTCTTGGAAGCAATGTCTGCCAACAGAAAGGTTCATTAAAATTGGCTAAAGCTCTGTAATAGTACACCTGAAATTAGTAATATTCTAGGAAAATTACTCAAATAAGAAATACTGGTGTTTGCATATTCGAAACTAAAAGAAAATTTGAACTATATAAATTAGTATTCACAAACGAAAATTTGGAACTCGTTTTACTTCATCTTTAAAAGATCGAGCCAAATTGTTTTGCTATAAGTTAAAAAATAATTTTGATTTTTTGTGTGTAACGTCTTTATTAATTTAACCTTATGATTTCTCTATATTTTCTCCGAATTTATTCAGAAAAATAAGGAATATTTTTCGAACGTCGATAGTATTAACATTATAAGTTAGTTTTATTTTCAGATGGATAATATAGCTTTTGATAAAACTATGCTGTCGTTCTTGTAAAATATGTGGTCGCATAACTATTTGCAGCAGTATGCATAAGTGAATTTTTTTTTATTGAATCTATAGTTCGAAATAATTAGCAGCTAACAGTGACTGTTAAGATTTTGTAATAGTTGTTATCTTTGCAACTTCTTGAGAAATCAAGCTGTAAACCCTATCTTGGTATTAAATTCAACAATTTTGAGAATATTTGAATATATGCGAAATAAAATTAATAGCTAGTCAGCAGTGATAGTACCCATGCAATCGCCACCGAAAGTTTTACCTTAATGAGACAATGTAATTTTGAAGTACTTGTATATTTGCATTAAAAAGTTAAATTAATTTTCCTATCAAAGTTCAATAAATTTTGTTATCAGTAAAACAGAATGTCAATATTGAAAAACAATATTGTCTAGTGTAAGCAAATATTGAAAACAGAAAGTAAATATTGTTGGACATCACGGCTGGAAATACACGCCTCGGCATTCATTCAAAGGGTCTTCCTTTTCCAATTAGACTAATAATTTGATATTATAATAATCACTTCTTTATTAAGTTCAAACATTGTACTTAATTAAAAACAAATTTGTTTAAGCTATTTTCAAAATATGGCTCATTACTTACGCACGGTGATTCAAGGGTTGGTCATAGCCGGATCTTTCTACAATAGTGTTCCATAGCCGGATCTTTATACTAAACGACAAAACAAGTTATCCCTAGGACGAGGGTTTGCCTTCTGCGGCTATTGCTACGTATCTTCAGTCGAAAATTTCCCTAATGGGAGCGAGCTTGTTTGTCTAAGAAAATCTGCGTCAGGAAGTTCCTGTTGTAAGTCACAGCCACTTCCTGACGCAGATTTTCTCGGTATATGTGGTCAGTTTGCCTTGAAGGCTGTTTTTCCTCTTTTAAGGGTCCACAATCCCCTCGGGGTATTTCTTCCTGGAACTGTATGTCAATAAATCACATGGCTGGGGCTAGTTCAAACGCTTCTGAAATCTCACATGGGAAATGTCGGTTGCTGATGTATCAAGCATTGAGGGAAAATAAGCTGCTCCGAGATTCTGAGAAGAAATAATTATTTTATTTACTTTTGGAGTTCAGATTTCTGTGTAGTAAAATACTATGCAGATACACAACAAAAATTGAGGAATTTTGCTATTATTATTACTCATTAAATGTTAAAAAATAATTTAAATTAAAAACAAAAAGTACATTGAAAATATATTTATTATTTTATTTTTCTGGATTTAATTTCAATTCAACTTGCTTGAAATGGGGTGAGGGCTTCTTGAGAAAACACACAAAACAGTTACGTTTCTCTCCAAGTACTTCACTTTTATAATAGACAAAAAGTTGAATTTCTTATCTGTTTCAATGGGGAAAAAATATAATTTATTTGTAAAAGGTAGCAATTTATTTTTGAAATGATTACGTCATAATTTTTAGTTTTGCCATAAAATATATATTTTAGACAGTCACAGAAAATAAAAATGCTTCATATCATATTTTGACATTTTTGTTATTTGTTGGTATTAATATTAGTTTTTCATTAAAAGTTTACTAACATAGATAGCTAATTGGAAATAATAACTTTCCGAAATTCTAAGTGCGTAAATCAATCCTTTATTAATGTAAATTTCTAAAAAACATAAAAAATTCAATCACGTACATATCTATATAAGTATAAATTGCAACCATGTCTTTTGTTAGTATATTATATAAAAAAATGCAAAATATGTTTAAACGTAATTTTTATTCAATACAAGTCACATTGAATAAAAATTAATCTATGCTCTAAAGATGCAATATGAAAAAAATTTCTTCAAAGATGTGCATTTAATATAAAATTGACTGCATTAGTTCAACAAATATGATGAAAATACACATGCGTATGTGTATTCTTATTACATTAATGTGATAGAAATTGCATGTGAAAGGTTAACTCATAAACAAATTATATATATATATACTCCTCTGTAGTATCAACCTCGGAGAACTTCCACAAATTATATAATTTAATATATATAAAATAATGAATTAATTGTGCTATCATCAACATGCTGTTAAAAAAACAGTAATTAAAAGATGTTATCTTAAAAGTAACTAAAAACGTTTTTTTAAAACTTTATGAAGAATATATGTCAGTCAGTCAGTAAGAAACATTTGAAAGCATAAAATTTTTTGTCCTATTAATTTAAAAAATAATTTGAATTTGAAATACATATAAGAGAGATATATAATACGGCAGAATTCAAAACATATTAACAAATAGTTCATGGATATGATGATTCAGTATTGATACATCCCAATGGATTGTAAACAATATCCATATATCTTTCGATGATCACAAACATAGTTCTAAAACAAGGCTTAATAAACTAGGTTTATTGAAAATAAAGATTTTCTCTCCTTAAAAGCATTGATACCACATTTTCTTTTCTTTTCTTTCTTTTTTCTTTAGAACACGATTAAAAATTATTGTTATTGCATCAACTGGGGATTTTAGTCATTTCAGGTGACAAAAGACTAGCTTCCATTATTTTGATTATAATGTATCAAATGATAAAATTTCTTTAATATAATAGCAAGATAACACACACTCACATTTTAAATCAGACAAAATTTCCAAATAAGAATTTATCATGAAATCTGGAACCCACCAAATTAAAATATGGCAACCTTAAAACTGTGAAAGCTATAAAAACGATCCTTTATTAAATCTAGTGAAACTATTTTCTTAGCAAACCTAATAGAAATCTCGAACAATCATTGGAGCACGATTCCAATTGCTGAAACTCGAGCTGTGATGTCACGCGACATCCCCAGTATTCAGGTCCCAAGAAAGATTTGCTTTATACACCCACTGAAAGGATAAAAAGCTGTAGCGACATCGACCAGTGCAAAAAGCTACCTACGCCACCGGGTTTCAATGCTATACAGAAAAGTATCAAATTGTTTGGATTTTTAAATTGTACGAATTTTTTTGATTACAGATTTTTAAATGCCAAGTACATTATAAATGCTTATCATGTTTATAATTATTTCCAAAGTTTACTATTAAAAATATATTTTTATTTATGGTTTTCTTAATTTGATACAACCGAGTCAATAGGGATTCGCTGTTTTTTTTTTTTTTTTTTTTTAACTTAAATGATAATTTTGACACATTTTTAATTCTTAACCATCGACACTTACATGGATTTTTTTTTATACATGGTATATTAATTCTATGAATTTCTTTCATCTTTTTGCAGATTCTTTCAATGTGAGTATATTATCATAGTTTGATTACAATACTTTGCAAAGCATTTTCAAAATAGTTATGATTTACCGAACTTTCATTTTTTTTTAACTGAGTTATTTTATAATATGTTTAACACATCTATAGTTCAGGTCAATTTAATATTAAAATTTATTTATTAGATATAAAATATACTCGATAGACAAAAATATTGCAGGCAGAAAATTTAGGTCAATTTCAAGTTATTATTTCTGTACATGGATTTATCCTGATTTTCCTTATTTAACTGAGTGGAATAGAAAAAAAAATATCACATAAATCTTTTTATCGAGAAGGTTATTTTAATAATATGATACACAGGAAACATAAGGAATGAAAAGTAAGCATTATAGGGGAATGTATTGTAGTTTTTAAAAGTAATATGCAATAAAACATTGTAGAATTAATATGTATGTTATTATAAGGCATATATATTATAAGCCTCCAAATTACCCATACCTGTTTTTTCGATGATGTATTTAAATTAATTGAATAAATATTTGATTAACATCATCAAGAGGTCAGAAAGATATTTCTGATTTTGTAGTTTGTATCTTAATGATTCAACATGATTAGGAGGTGAAAGAAGAAGAACTTTCCTGTCTCCTGTGAGTTCCGACAAGGGAGTGACAATCTGGCAGTTTTAAAGAATAAATATGAATTATTGGCCACCCTCTTCTTCTGAGGGGATAAACAGACGGACTTCCAGCGCTTGATTGTTTTATTACATTCTCCGTAATCCTTTTCTTCAGTCGGGTTTCTTTAAACAAGTAGAACTCTCCCGTTTGCGGGGGGGGGGGGGAGGAAAAGTTATGACCTTTCTTCGGCTTCATCTTTGAATATTCCCCAAAAGATGCGAAGACTTGAATCGAACACCCATGTAAATAAGGATAATCCCTAAAAAAAGCACGGGATGAAGTGAGAAAATGACACATATGGAGAGTTTCCATCCATTTTTCTGTTACTGCTTACTTGCTGCCTGTAGATAGATTTAAGAAATAAATAGAATCTATATGTAGGAATTTTTTTACTTTTAATCAAATGAAAATATCCCAATCTTTAATTAAATCAACACATATTAAATGCATTACCACTTGTAAATAAATTCGAAATGCTTGCATGTTGGCCATTATTAATAATTACATTCCTGAACAATTTACAAAAATAAATATTAAAAAAGTGAAAAGAAATGTTCAAAGGATTTCAAAAGAAAAAATAGTAATAAATTAATTTAGAGCTATTCATATAATGATTAATTATGACAGGAATGAAATAAGATATAAGATGGCAAGACAGAACAATCTGAAGTCAAAATAAGTAATTTATAATTGCAAGAAATAACAAACAATATAAATAATGCCAGGAAAGCTATCACATTGATTATTGAAACGAGGGAAAGTTTTCTAATTATTACATTCGGAAAGGAATATAATGGCAATATTTTACCTATCATGGTTTTAAATACATTATATTTTTCTTTAACGAATCTTAATTTGAAGTTGACATTATTTAATTTTTTCAGGAATTTGTAGGACAGATGAAATAACGGTTTTTAACATTCTTTCTATTCCCTAAATTTTATAATCTACAGAATAAAATTATGTCTGCACTAAAAATGTAAATTATAAATATCGTTTAATTTGTATTGGTTATGCAATATGAACAGATTTTATTTAAACGAGTTTATACACAAATCAGCGATTTTTTTTTTTTTTTTTTTTTTTTTTGTATTTATATTACTTAAATAATGAAAGTCACAAAAATAATAAGTGATGTAAAAATTACATTCTTGCTCCTTTTTTACTGAAGAAGAAACTATTTGTTTTCCATAATCCAAAGAATCAAAAGTTGATTACTTTAATAATTATATAATATTTATAGATTACATTTAGCTGTTTATTGGCTTACTTATTTTCAACTAATAAATATTACAAAAAATCAAAAATGCCATAATATTCATCTCTGTCACATTCAAAGAAAACCTTTTAAAATAAAATCAGTTTAAAATGCAAAAGGTTTCTTTTTTAATTATGTCATGCTAATTGAAGTAAAAGGGGGGAAATAAATATCTTTCACTTTATTTAAAACAAAAAATAAACACAAAAGAGATACCTTCTAATAATTTTAATAGATTAAATAATTTTCCTTTTACAATTGTATCTTATTTACAGTGAATAACAATTTTAAAAAGGAAATTTTTAAATAATTTTTATGAGAATTTATATTTGTTTTTAAATAACAGAATGATTTCTTCTTAAATAACCTGTAAGAGAATATTTAGAATCAATATCCATTTTTATTTTTTCTATTTATATATTTATAAATAAATAGCAAAAAATTTATAATCTTAAAATTGAAGAAATTGGCCTGAAAAATGCTAAAGTTCAAACTAATTAATTTAACGATTTCAATATTTAAACAATCAATTTTTATCTTAAGAAAACCATAAAATTACCAAAAATAATGGTAAAGAACCAAAAATAATGGTATAATTTTTGCCTTTTCTGTGAGTGAATCCGCTTTAGTAAACTTAGTTCAAAATGATCTAAAGGATGACTCAGCTGAACTGATACGGTTTTGGGAACTAGAAAACTTGGGCATTGAAAAAATAGAGGCAAATTGCTTAAGCGTGAAAGAACAGGAAATATTGCAAAAATTTAATGATAGTATTAGATTTGTTGATGGGCGATATTGTGTTAAATTACCTTGGAAAGCAGAGATGAAAGAAAAATTGGTTGACAATAGAAAATGTGCTCGTAAGCGTTTTGGGTATTTAGTGAAGAGATTTCGTAGAAACTTGTCCTTTTATGAGGATTATAAGAAGGTAATAGATGGGTATCTCGAGGAAGGTGTTGTTGAGAGGTTGTCGTGTGATGCGGAACTACCGTGTCAAGAACCATCGTTTTACTTACCTCATCATGCGGTCATTCGAGAAGATAAATCAACTACTCATCTTCGAATTGTATTTGACGGATCATGTCATGAAGAAAATGAGTTATCTGTTAACGACTGCCTATATGAGGGATTAAATTTGTACCCCTATCTGTTTGAACTCCTCATCAAATTTCGACAAAATCCTATAGCCTTTACTGCAGACATTCGTCAAGCCTATTTACAAATTAGAATCGATCCAGCTGATAGAAACTTTACGCGATTTTTGTGGACAGATGATATAAATAGTGAGTCAGTTGAAGAGTTGAATTTCACTCGAGTGTTGTTCGGATGAAAGATGATGAAATTGTGAATGATGAATGAAAAGATGAAGAAAAAGAACGATGAAATTCATCCAATTATTCTACCCAGACATTCCAGATTTACTAAATTGTTAAGTTTAAGAGAACATAACAAAATTTGTCATAGTGGGGTGTCAGCAACTCTTGCTCAAATTAGAAACAAATATTGGATTCCAAAGGGTAAAAAGTGGTGAAAGGTGTTTTGAAGTCATGTTTGATATGTAATAGATATTCTGTAAAGCCTGCTAAGCAAATAACTGCTCAATTGCCTAAAACTAGAGTACTTGAAAGTCCTCCATTTACAGTGTCAGGAATTGATTTCACTGGTCCAGTTTTTATTAGTTCGGGGAACACTCAACAAAAATAATATATAGCTTTATTCACATGTGGGGTCACGAGAGCCTTGCACATAGAATTGATAACTGACATGTCTGTTAAAAGCTTTATTTTGTCTTTAAGACGGTTTTTGGCAAGAAAGGGAAATTGTAGGGTCATCATTTCAGACAATGCTAAGAGTTTTAGAACTGTAGATAAAATTTTGAGGGACTTTTCTCAAATTTTGAATGATCCGGATTTAAAAAACTTTGTTGCAGTACATAACATCACCTGGCAATTTATTGCTCCTCATGCCCCATCGTGGGGTAGGTTTTATGAGCGGCTCATGAAGAGTGTCAAGGAGCCTTTGAAGAAAATATTGGGTAAAGCTAGTCTCAGTTTTGAGGAAATGATGACCATCCTAGCTGAAATTGAACTAGTATTAAATCATAGACCATTTATGTAAGTAATGATTTGGAGGAACCGCAGCCTCTTACCCCGGCCCATTTTTTGTTTCCTGGTGTTGAAAATGTTAAGTATCCAGGGCATTTTATTGAGATATTTGCCAATCCACCTTCCACGAAGGAAGGTTTGACTCATCGAAGGTTATATCAGACTAACCTCGTACGTCGGCTCTGGGTTAAATGGAAGTAAAATTACTTAATGCAGTTGAAAAATGCGCATAATTTTATACATCCAGTACCAGAAAATAATCTAAAAAAAAAAAAAAAGGAGACGTCGTTTTGATTGAAGGTACCCCTAAATTCGAATTAGTATGGGCTCTTGGCATCATCGAAGAGGTGTTTGTGGGGCGTGATGGACATGTACGTTCTTGCCTTGCCCGAACAACTAAAGGTCGCTACAAACGACCAATCCAGTTAATTTACCCACTTGAAATAAATTGATCTGTATTTTCTTTATTAAATAGTGTCTTGTGTATTTGTGTATATTTGTATGCTCATAATTATGTATGTGATTTAAAAAATTTTGTGTTATATTGTTTGTTGTTACTATCAGTTGGTGTACTCTAAACAGAGTACAAGTGGGGTGTGTTGCGAATTCACTGGCAATGTTTCCGCCACACAAAATTGAGAGAATTCAAGTGGCAACGGAATCAGAACTCAAATGGTATAAGAGAGAATGCAACCAGCAAGTGTGCGCCTCCAAAACTTAATTTTCAGATGTTTTAGTTTTTGTAAACCTTGTTTGTAATGTGTCGTTAATTTATGTTTGTAAATAAATGTGTTCGTTAACCCAATGGAAGTTTTGATTTTATAAAAATTTGATTCGACCACTAAACTAGAAGATTCGAAAACAATGGTTAGTCAAATGGTTTTTTCTAAAACCGAATTGCTCATCTGGGATAATGTTGTTAGTATTGCAGTGATCGATAATACGGCTGTAGATGATTTTCGAGAGGGAGTTTAACAGTGAAATTGGTCTATAATTTTGAGGAAACCTTTTGTTCTTATCCGGTTTCGGGATAAAAATAGTCAAGGCCGTTTTCCAGGCAGCGGGGAAGTATTGGAGCGTTAAACACCTGTTGAATATTTTGGTTATATAGATGATAGAATTGATGGAAAGATTTTTTAGAATAAGGTTGTTGATTTTATCTAATCCGGTCGATTTCTTAATTTTCAGCTTGGCTATGATTTCTATTACCTCGTTGGGTGAAGTTAGAGGTGGGTGTGACCTATCACTGGGTGGATTTTCGAAATAGTTGTTTAATCGTCTGTTGACAATGCTTATCAGGCTATTATCGTAAACATCGCAGTTTAATTGAAGAGTATCATAGAGCGTGGATGCAAATACCTCAGCTTTATCGGAATTGGAATAAAATTCCATTTTCTTTAATTGTTCGATTTTCTCATTTTCCTCCTCAATGGCTTAACGCCACCGTCCAATAAGAGTTGGCCTTCCGGTCGAACCCTCACCTCCTCTCCTTTTCGCCTTCATGACTCCTCCCACTATAAATACAGCTTGGCTGCTATATGCTTTGGTCTTTTCAACAAGTCTAAATATTATTTTCTAACTATGTGTTGTTAAAAACACCCTATGACAAGTGTGTTTAGAAAACTTAACAAAGTGATCTAAACATCGCTTTGTTAAGTGTTTATACAAAAAAAAACTAACAGTTAACAAAGTGATGTTTTGGATTAGCAATGCTGTTCATTTAAAATAAAATTGCACCTTAATTTTGAAACACATTTATTACTAATTACACAAAACTATATCAGATTTTTTACTGTAATATTAATCTACAACAATTCTCATTATTTTCTAACTCCCACGTGTTCAAATTTATCTTATGAAATATGATTTCTTGTCATTGTAATAAGTAAGTATGAATTATGTGAAGAATTAAATGTAAAATTTTTATCTGATCTTCTTATTCAACAAATATATCAAAACTCTGTTTTACGTAATTTGTGTAAACAATATCTCTATTCTGTTTCCTTACCAAAATTGTATACAAGTTTAATGTTGGTGGATTTCTTTCTCTCTCTCTCGATAATGGAAGATTATGAAAATATTTATCTGGGGTTTATTTAAAAACAGAAAAATAATATTTAATTTAAAAATTTTGCTAACATTATTTTTTTAACATATTTAAACTGTAATGTAATTTTACAAGGAATTTTAATTCAAAGTCATTGTAAATTTTTGCATGCTTTAATTTAATTGACTAAATCATGTATTCTTCAGCTTTAGAAATCCCAGATCATGAACAAAAGCATGAGTTTCTGCTCCTTTAAATTGTCATCTATGCATGGCTACTGAAAAAAATTAAAAAGGTTTTACATCGGATATTTCTCGTTCAAAGACGAATTCTTCATTAAAAAGTAATGTTTTTTTTTAATTATTTTGAAAACGTTTTGTTTTTTTAATTTTAATTTTTCTTTATGCATATGTAGTTGTGTAAAAAATATTTTTTTAAATTTATGCATAAAATGAAGATTTATCTTTAGGTAATAAAAAAAAAAAAAAACTCAGTATCATGTAGTGAAAAGATATTTAAAAAAAATGCTGATTCTTCACGGTGTTTGAAATGAAATATATATATAAATATTCTACATATTTGCTATATTTATTTACCAAAAATTTTCTGATTTATTAAAATAAGAAATTTTGCATAGATTATAAGTACTTAAAAATGTGCTTCGCATGTTTTCAAGAGCTCATAAGAAGTTTGTATAGAAATTCAATAATTCGTTTAAATAAAACTCCATTTGTCTTTTTTAATGTTTGATACTCGTGATTTCATGCTTACAAAGTGCATTTGAGATCTGGTATTTGTATGATTAATATCATTCATTTTTCTTTGTATGTTCTGTTTTCCCAAATTAGCATATTTTTTATGTGATCTGGAATCAAATATACATAATAATAACAATTTAAAATGATTAAATCATTTAAAAGTAGAAAAATTTATGTGGAATGACCTTACGCATGTATCTCTTTACATTTAGAGAATATGAAAGTCTCCTTCTTGTATCATTCCCAATCTTATATTTGTACTGCCATGGCTTGTACACTTAGCGTCCATTATAGCGTGTTTATATACAATAGAAAGCAGTATTTTTATAAAAAGTGGTAGTAAATTATTAATCATTTTTTTTTCTTATAATAATGCTTAAATCGCAAACTTTTTAAAATTCAACTCCAAAGTTATGTTAAAACACATATAGATTTTAGATTTCACATACTTTTTTACATTATATCCGAAAAGTTGATCGCTATGGATACTTTTGCTTTCCAACTTAAAAATGTACAAATCTATTTTAAAATGCTAGGAATATTTCCTCAATGCAATTAGAATCGGGAAAACTCTTATATATATATATATATATATATATATATATATATATATATATATATTTTAAAGATAATAATTTGTATTTCTTACAGTCATAGAAATCAGAATGCTTTAAAAATTTTTAAAAACACAAGAACTGCAGGGACTTAAAATTCCTCATAGCATTTTACTAGGACACACAGTTGCTATATAACCCCTCAGACGAATGATACGAAGAAATGTGAAGATGATGTAATTGTGACGTAATAAATACGTTTCTGGTATGGCCTTACGCATCTTAATAGTAAATTTTAACCTAATAAATAAAAAGAAAAGTAGAAGAACAACAATTTCGAACATCTAAAATCGAATTCTAAGAAAAATAAAATCCCGAATTAGAATAAAAATATGAAAAAAAAAAAAAAAAAATTATTTTAAAATGTTATTTAAAATTTGTCTTATATTTTATAAAAAATATGCATGGAAACATAATCTTTGCAAATATGTAAATACAATAATAAAATATACTTTAAATTAACAATCAGTTAGGAAAAAAAAAGATGTTTTTATTTTAAAAATATAATTAATTATAATGGCATACCTCCTCATACTCTAAAAAAGGAATACGCCGACAAAATTTTAAAAATAACTTTAAACTCATCCCAAGAAATATTTTCAACACTTTACCAAAAAATACTGAAAGGGTCCATTTTTTCATCGCAGAGTTTTTGAAATGCATAAAAGGACAAATAAAATTTTAAATTAACTTGACGATCATGCGCCGATAGTTATCTTTTTAAATGTCTCCTTGAGCCTCTAATGATGTTGGCATGGTATCTTGTTTCTAAATTTACAAAAACTACACTATTATTAAAAATTCATTTTTTCCATTCCTCGTTTCATAATATGTCATACATTTTTCCATAATCGGAATAAATGGCTGGTGCCCCTGGCACCGTTTCTTAAATAATTTTAATTTAAACTTGACTGAGGAACATAGAAACTGGATGGAAAATGGCTTTTTGATGAATAAATTTGTACTACACAAATATGCACGTGATTCTGAATCTGATGAGTCTCAGCTTGTCATTTCAGAAAATGAGAGAACAAATTCTCAAAATTCATCATGATGATCCTGCCGTATGTCATAGGGTACTGAAGGAACATTCGATAGAATTGCAGAACGGTACTACTGGAGTGATATGCGAAAGTACATCACCAATTATGTAAGAGATTGCATTGAATGTATGCGATACATGCCCTCCAACCAGAAACCGGCATGTCTCCTCCAGACTCCAGTTCCGTCCCAAAGGTTTGAGACGTTGTCTACTGATTTCTCCTGCCATCTTCCAGTTAGTCATGGGACAAAAACGGATATTTATAATCGAAGACGTTACTACGAAATGACTCGAGCTAATTGCATTGGAAAATGCGGCAGCAAAATAATGTGCTATCAGCCTGATAGAAGAAATTATACGTTATAATGTCACATTTTTATTTTATAGTGTGTGTGTTATTTTCTCCATGTGGAATATAGATGTTGTCATATAATGAAAAATATATTTAAGAAACTACTCGTCGTGTAGGTTATTCCTGACATTTATGAAACAAAAGGTGAAATACGAACATAATTGCAAACGTAATTACAAATTTTAAATTAACAATCAGTGAAAACAGTAAAAATGTCATGTCTCCAATACAAAATAAAAAGAAATGTCGACACAATTTTAAAAGTAACTATAAACTCATCCCAATATAATTTTCCAACAATTTTCCAAAAAACACTGAACGGCTTGATTTTTTTCGTCGCAGAATTTTTTAAATACATAAAAGGACAAATAAAATTTTTAAATCAACTTGACTATCCTGTTTATAAATTTACAAAAAAAAAAAAAAAAAAAAAAAAAAACAATATTATTAAAAATACATTGTTTCCATTCCTCGTTTCATAATGAGTCATACAATTTTCCATAATCGGAATAAATGGCGGCCTCTGGTGCCATTTCTTGAATATAACTTTAATTGTTATATAATTTTAATAAACTTTGTAATGATAACATCATACAAAACGAAATTTCTAGAAAAGTTTCTCTCTTACACAATTTAAATATTTGAGTTAACTGTACTAATTAGTGTAACAATTCATCCTTAAAAAAGGCATAACCGAATAATTTTAAAGAAATTAATTCAAATAGTTAAAATAATGTTATTCAGTTTTTTAGATATTTTTTTCATTACTAAGTACTCAACACTTAATCAGATTTTTTTTTATTGTAACATTAATCTTTTCAACTTTCTCATTATTTTCTAACTCCCACGTGTTCAAATTTATCTTATAAAACAGATTTCTTGTCATTATAATAAATCATTATGAATCATGTAATATATGCAAGAATTAAAAGTAAAACTTGTATATCTGATATTCTTATTCAACAAATATATCAAGACTCAGTTTTATATAATTTGTGTAAATAATATCAGTATCCTGTTTCCTCACTAAAATTTCATACGGGTTTAAATGTCGGTGGGTTTCCATAATGGAAGCTTATAAAAATGTTTGTGTCTGGTTAATTTTAAAAAAAGAAAAACAATTTTATATTTCAAAGTTTTGATAACAATATTTTCTTTAATTAATTTAAACTGAAATGTAAGTTGATAAAGAATTTTAATTTAAGTTCATTGTAAATTTGTTTATGCTCTAATTCAAATGATTAAACAATGCATCTTTCAGCTTCAGAAATCCCGAATCATGAAGAAAAGCACGAGCTTCTGCGCCATTAAAATTGTCATCTAAGCATGGCTACTGGAAAAAATATTTACACAGGATATTTCTCGTTCAGAGTCAAAATCTTTATTTAAAAAAAATGCTATATTAATCGATATTAAAAAGTTTTATTATTTTTTTTATTTTAATTCATGCATATAAATTTTGCAAAAAATATTATTTTAATTTATGCATAAAATGAAGACTTATCTTTTATATTAAAAAACTGGAAGCCATGTAGTGATAAAATATTTAAAAAAAACTGCTATATATATATATATATATATATAAATTCACACTCTTTGAAATGCAATAATGTGCATTCAATGTATTTGTTATAATTATTTAATAAAATTTTTTTTATTTTTAAATATTAAATTTTTAGTTACATATTAAATTTTGAACAGTAAATAAGAATTTAAAAATATTTTCGTGAGCTCATAAGATATTTGTATAGTAATTTAATGGTTCGTTTAAATAAAACTCTTTTTGTCTTTGTTATAATGTTTGATACACATAACTTCATGTTTACAAAGTGCATTTAAGATTTGATATTTGTATTACCATCGCATTTATTTTTCTTCTGTTTCCTAAATTTGAGCATATTTTTTTTGTGATCTGAAAACAAATGTGCTCTTTATAATAACAATTTAAAATGATTAACCCTTTAAAGGGAAAAATAATGTGGTATGATTTTATAAATGGTTCCCCCTAAGTCAAGAGAACTCTCTAGTGATAAGCATGTATCATTCCCACGTCAGATTTGTACATCCATGACTTGTACACAAATTGACGCTTAAAGCTTTACTATATAGCATGGGTGGCCAAGACGTCGACTGGTAGACCACGAAGACATTTTAGGTAGTCCACGCGACCATCCCGATAATGACTTCGGATATTAAGAATTTAATTTATGACTTATGACATAGAATCAATGAATTATTTAAAATAAAAATTTACTACAGTCTACGCTTTAAAACCCAAAACAAACTGTGCAAAGATTTACGATTTAAAGATTTATGATTAAATGTTTACGATTTAAAACCTAAAACAGACATAATGAGCGTGATTAAAACATTAAAAAAAAAAAAAAAAAAAACTGTTGAAAGGTATGCATCTCAATTAAGGAAACATGAATTGAGAAACTTCAAAAACATGGAGGAAGAGTTCATCCATAATCCAAACCAAGATTTCGAAGATTTCGCTTAATACTTGCTGTGTTTGAAGAATTTGAAAGAAGATTCGCTGACTTAATTAGGTTGAAAGAAATACTCCATTTTATGATGTTTTCCCATTGAATGAAATTGTTAACATTGACGGAGTATCTGAAAAAATAGGACATTTAATAGATATCACATCAGTCACAGTCGAAGAAGGAATTATTAAATTAAGTATTTCTTAGATCCAGAGCATATTTTGCGATACTGATTTTTAGAAATTAATTTCTGAGGAAACGTTTCCAAGTATTTACAAACTGATTTTGTATTTGAAATCATACTTTGGATCGAGGTATCTTTGAGAATCTGCTTTTTTAACCATGAACAAAAAGCAAACATTATTCGCATATAACAGAGGAACATTTAATTTCGTGTTTATGCATTGCAATAAGCTCGTACCAGCCACAATATCATAAACTTGTCGCAGGTATACACAGCTAAATTTCAACTAAAGGAAGTGAAAAAGATGGCCAGTTTTTGATACATGAATACTTTGATTATTTTCGTCAGTAAATTTTTATATTGTGAATATTAATTTCAAGTTTTTTTAGGAAAATTACATAATTTACCCTTTTTTTTTTTTTTTTTGTTACCGAAAATAAATAAGTACGTTAATTTAGCTCTGTCATTGGTAGACCACCTTCGATTTTTTAAATGTGGAGTAGACCCCGGATCCCAAAAGTTTGGCCACCCCTGATATATAGTATAAAAAGCAGTAGTAAAATAAAAAGTGGTAGTAAAGTATTTAACATTTATTTTCTTTTATTAAAGTTACAAAACTTTTTATAAATCTGATCTAAAGATATATCAAAACACATATAGATTTAAGATTCCATATTTTTTTTTTACTTTACTTTATATTATAAAATATGATCGTTTTTTTTATACATGCTTTTGCTTTTCAACTTAAAAATGCACAAACTTTGTTTAAAGTGCTATGAACAATCTCTCAAGGCATTTTTACTCAGGAAAACTCTTGCTAGAATCGATTTTTTTTT
>JAPDSC010091841.1:0-12670 GCA_026290005.1 Latrodectus geometricus | reverse complement strand
TTAGTCACAGTATACAAGTCACGTACTGGAGAATCCTACTTTGGAATTGTCTCCTATTTACTTTGTTCTTGTATCAAAAGAAAGGAGGAAAAGGGCAAATATAATCTCTGACTTTAATCTTTAAGTATATTTGTCGCATATTTTAGGCTACTCAATTAGAATTTTGGCTTAGATTATGCATATTGAGCTAGTTTTCTATTAGATAATAGTTCCAAGTTTATACGATTTTGAATGGCATGTTTTGCATAAAATAATGAGGTCATGAACTATTTTCCTATCACAACTTTCAATGAATAAACAAGCACGTTTTAATATGTGGGTTTTAGTATTCACTAAATACAATAGCGAAAAACCAAATTTTCATAATTATTTACTTAAATTTTTACTATTTTTACATGTGTGTATATTTTGATATTCATCAGAAGTAGTAGATTGCTGATTAAATTGATATTCCTGAAGATTCCATAATATTTCACAACTTTAACATTATTATTAAATGATTTACTTGATTTCTGAAAATGTAACTATCTCCGTATTTTAACAATCCATCATCAATAGAAACTGAACACATATGAAACATAATCACTTACAGTCTTTTTAAGGGCGATTTTGCTATATTTGATTAACATGATCTATAACTTTGCTGTCACCACCACAACCATCTTCTTATTCAATATTATAAAAGCTCATATAAAAATCAATTCAAGGTTTGCTTACATTTATTTTAGTTAGTTTTTACTAATTTAATTTTTTATAGATATAATTGTTAAATAATTATAATCATACTTGCCATACAAATCATAATCATACTTGTAAGAATCATAATCATAATACACAATGGTTGGTATCAAGAAAAAATTTTTACATAACAAATATTAAGTCTCTGTAATTATTAATGATGATATTTTAATCAAATTTATGTTCTGTTGAATCAAAAGTTTTATACTTGAATTCTATCAATTAAATTTAAAATTTTAAGTAATTGAATTTAATACCTTTTTCCAAAAATATTATATAATTTCTATTTTTGAAAAAAGAAATATAAAAATAAATGAGTTGAAAAATACTAGGTAATTTTTTTAAAAATTTATTAACAATGTTTTGTAAAAATAAAAAATAAAATTCCATATTTCTTACAAATTAACTAAATGCTCCATAGCTCAATATTCAAGAAATAGGCAACAAAAGATTTCTCATTTTTTGATAAATCATGTTTATTCAATATTAATAATTAATTTTAAATCAATTAATAATATATTTTAAATTAATTTAATTATTATAATGAAAAATTAATTATAATAATTAATTTTTAATTATAATAATTAGTAAATTAGTAGATTAAAGTGTTTTTAGATATGAAATTTAATAAAAATTTAATCATAAAGAGAACTTTATTTTAAAACTGCCGTGTCTTCATAATTTTCATAAATCCTTTCCCTGAAAAAATTTACGCTGCATTGCCTAAAAATTACAATGATCATATCTTAACTGCAAATTTCAGATTATATTTATTTGCCAAATCATGAATTATTTTAAATCAATTTGCAATTTCAGTATCAAAAATATGCAATAATCATAATAATAATGAAACTCAGGCAAAGTGCCTTATTTTTATGTGCTTACAATAAAATGTTTTATCAAGAAATATAGAAATATAATTGCTTATAATGCTGTCAAGTAAACCTTTTCTGTTAAATAAGTCAATAATAAATTACAAAAATGCAAACTCCTTAACATATTATTTTGAAAACAAAATATATGAAATAAACACATTAACATTCATCGCAATATGTTTATTTGAAAATCGTTATATTATTATAACTATATTTTCAGAAAAATTAAAAGTTAATATTTTTCTTTAAATATATACATTTGTTACTAAAAACTAGAAAATCCTAAAAATAGCGATAATTCTCCGAAAAATAAAACAATCTCAATGAAATTTGAATATGTTGGTGAGTCAAAGGATTTGAACAATATGACATTATACAAAATAATGACGCTGCTATCAGAATGCGTCATTTGCGATTAGCATAAAATGAAAGTCTCAGAGTAAGGCGGCAGTTATTACTGCGTTCCTGAGATTAGAAACTTGGTATAGCAAGATTGTAACAATAGCCTCCAGGCATAACTGGACAGAACAATAATTTTTTTATACTATCTATTAAGAGACTAAAGACATGACTAAGTCCGTTGAAGTTGCCAGATGGCTGAATGTGAGTCCGTCTGTAATTCATAAACTTTAGCAAAAAATATTTAACCATGGATTTGGCATCCAGGAGGTTCAACCAAAGACGACCCTGCGCTCACCACTAGTGCCAATAACCGATATTCATCATCATGCTCATGAAGGAATAGAACTGCTACTCCGGCTGATTGTCCCTCGCTGCAAGCTCCAGAGTGTCGGTATCCAGATCAAACGTGCGTCGAATGCTTCACGAAGGTTGTTTTTATGTAAGGAGATCAGTTATTTGCGTCCTGCTTATGCCACGCCATAGGCATGAACGTTTGCAATGAGCACGTCAACATGTCCACTGAACACGTAATCAATGAAGAACTGCTCTCTTTATGGATAAATCCAGGCTTAGCCTCGAAAGCGTTAGTAGGCGCATTTTCATTTGGAGAGAACCTGGAGCTAGTTTTTATCCATCAAGCATCCGTGAAAGGGATGCATAATAATCAAACAGCATCTGTATTAGAGGTGGTATCTCTTTTTGCGGATGCACTGACCTTCATGTTTTCCCCGTTGAAATGTTAATGCCTACATCTTTAGAAATGACATTCTGGATGCTTATTTCTTATGTCGCGACAATAGGTGATGCTTTCATGCTACAGGATAATAATGAGAAACCACACCTGCCTCGCATCATGGATTCTTATCTTGAGCAGGAAGCAATTGAGTGCTTGCGGCCAGCTCGATCACTGGAACTTATTCAAATCGAGCATGTTTGGGACTCCCTCGGACTACGTGCAGCAGTTCCTCCTAGAACCTTAGCAATGCTTTCAACTGTTCTGGAAGAGCAATGGCTCACACTTTCTACACAATTGATAGACCATGTAATTGAGAACATCACACTTATTATTATGCATGTGTATGTAACATATGCATGTACCGTATTGATTCTCGGGGAAATCATACTCCATATTTAAATACTTTACAAAATTTACACCTCCCATTTGCTCATTGTATATATAGGCTAATTTTTATAACACCATAATTGTCTGGTGTTTTTTTTTTATTCTATTTTATACCTTTCTATGTGTTGTAAAATGAGCATGAATTTCCTTAAATTCCACGCATAACTTTTGACGTTATAGTCATTTTTGTAATTTTATTTAATTTATGATAGCCAGTGTATGAAAATTTAAATGTGATGAAGCAACAATTTTCAGATTATTATTGTAGAATTATCCATCTCATTATGAATTTTAAAATAATATAAATTGCTTCTTATGAAATTATAATAGTATATATGAGAATAATATTTAATTTACAATTCTAAATTGATTGAAACTGTGATTAATTTCCTCAGTGAAAAATATTATAACACATACATTTTCTTTATTTTTTATTTCCCTCATTTTCTTTTCTTTTATATCAGTATTATTCAGATGAAAATAAACTAATAAAAATTGTTTATAATTAATTAATATTTTTTTATGTTGTGAGTCCATTTAATTTATAAATTAATAACCTTGTTTTATAAAGCAAAACATTTTTTATCAAAAAATCTTTCTAAAATATTGTGTTAGAAAGCCCATATTATTAAATTTAAACATTTTCCAAAGTAACATTTGTTTTTAAAAATGTAAATGTATTCTAACTCCATTGTAAGATTATAAAAATATAAATTTCATTACGTCAAAAAATTCATAATATTTAAATATTATAAAAGAGTTATTGAAACGCTTAACGTATTAGAAAGTAACACTATAAATAAAAAAGCATAAATTATTTGAAACAAAATTTTAAAAAAATCTCGAAAAATTATTTTCTTTTATCGATAAACCGAAATTATTCTTACAGACAGAACTTGCCCATATTACACTAAATTAAGCTTTCTATTATATTTTTATAAATTAATAAAATACATTTATATTAGTTCGTATAATTATATAAATCAATTAAATAAAATTTTCAATCGAATTAGAATATATTAAATAAAGTTTATATATAAACCATTCAAGTGTGCACATAAATCATGTATGTGTATATTTAGATTAATTAAATATATATACTTTTCTTATATGTGGAAATATATGTTATGTAATCTTTAGAGAACATATATACATTAGAATGGGAATTATTTATACATGCATGTACATAACAATAAAGACATTAATATTAATGAAATATTTAAGAAATATAAAAGGCAATTGAAAATAGTCTATTTGATGATGGCCTGCTCTTAAAGATTTCGCTGAATTATATAAATTTCCTTCGCAAATGATGTTTTTATACAAATGTTGTGGGATCTGTTTTGAACATCGTCAAAAACATTTTATTGAACTGAAATTTTGTTTTAATTTTTGTTCTGACTGGAAAATAATACATTTATTTGTTTCTGAAAATGTATTTTCGTTAAAAATCCATAAAAACACATCAGAGCACAATATGGTTTGTAACTCCAGACTAATATGAAAGTTATGATATTCAACTGATTCATCATTTTTTATATTTGGTTTATTGCTCATTTTTTCATTACGCCTACAAATTTATTATTTATTTTACAACAAAAGCGATATATTCCTCTCTTCGATATTTTACATAATCTTCAAAGTAGGAAACATCATACTTAGTTCTCAACTATTATTGAATAAAGAGAGGTCGATATTACTTTTCTGCTTGCTATAATCACATTTGTCAAGAGGGTTCTTGAAAAAGAACTTATTTTTTTTATGTTCTCTTTCAGTAAAAAATTATCGTAGAAAGCTAATGCTGAGTGGATGCTCAGAAGATCCTTGCAGTTTCATTCAGTTCCTTGCAGTTCATTTTCAGTTGATAAAGTATTCTCTGCATTGCGTAAGTAATCATCTCTTTATTTATGTTCGTATTCTTTTAAACTGCAGGTTTAAAGGCAAAGATTTTCTTGAGTTTTGCTTTCAAGTCTGAAAAATTTGTCCTGACCATAAAGAAGATAGTTGCTGATTGTTATTCTGAGATTTTCGTTAGAATCGAAACTAAGCTATTAATGAATTGTAGATGATAAACAATATAAAAAGAATTAAATTATATGTTTCTAAGGAAATGTATGCCTTAAAATGTCTTCTTCTTTTTTTCAAAATTCTTGGCAAAACCGTGAAATTGACTAAATGTGTATAAAAGGAATTAGCAGTTTTCATTAGTTCTTCACAATTAAACTTTCACGTAACAAAGTTATCAAAACAAGTTACTTGTCAACAAAGTTTTCCATTGCAGATTTGTTGTGGTTGAATGATAATAGAGAACAATGTGGTGAAAAAAAATTCTTTTTTTCAATAAAAGACTGGGCTACTGAAACGAATGTTATTTTATATTTATTAAGAAGACTCATCAATAGAATTTAGTATTTTTTTTTCCTCCGTTACAACATGGAAATTTGGCCATCATCATAGGTCCATATGAAAAGCATGATCGATGGTTAATGTCCAAATCTCATAATAGCCATGAGTAATTAAACCATTTTTCTAATTAAAGGATGAAAGATGAATTTCCAAATGATTCTCTGGTATTATAAAAGATAGAGGTATAAATATGCAGCGTTATATATATTTTCCATTATGGTATACAAGAATGATTTGATACTCATATAAAAAGTTGTCATAAATTATGTATTCAAAAAGTACCACAAAATTGTCGGTAATAATATTAAAAATGATTTGTTTCTCGTGGGACACAAAACATTTTATATAAAACAATTTTATATACAACATAAAACATATAAAACAGTTTTGAATGCAAAATTAATTTCAGTGTTTTTGAAAATATTGTGGACTTATTGAATTATTTACAGTTTTTTCCCCTGTACTTTTTCTGGTATTTAAATATTGATTCCAAAGAGATTTTAAAAATTGATAAGGCTTTAAACAGGAAGTTGTAATCATAATGCATGTCCATAAGTTCCTATTTTAAAATTTTATTAAAAAGAAGAAAAAAAAAACACACTCAGCCTTTTATACACATCTTACATATTTTGCTGAAATAGGATGGCATATTCTTATATATGTATATCGTTTCTCATTTTGGTAGACTATAATTACTCAAAATTCAAATTTATCCATGAAATTTAATTAAATTTTGTATTTGTCTAAGCAATAATAATTCATATTAAATTAAATATAACTAAGCATTAGAATTTTAACAATTTCATCGTGATAAAAATTTGTAACAGCACATAATAAATAAACATTACATAATTTAATTCCATTGCATAAAGTAGAACAACTGTTCGAATATAAAGGATTTATGTTTATTATCATCATATAGTTCTTGCCCCATAAAAAAATTTTATCAAAAAAATTTATTCTTATACATAATTTTTCAAAACTTTTAGATTGCCAAGTATACGATTATTTGATACGACTTAAAGTAAACTCCCATTAGAATTATTAATATTGCAAACAAAATGAATTTGCAAATAAAAAATTATAAATTGTCACAGTTTATTTATTTGAAAATACTTTTTATTATTCCAGATCTACAATAATTTAAAATATCCGTAAGATTTTGAAAAAAACATACCAAATAATTAAAATTATATTTTATATTTTTTTATAATTTTAATATTCCATGTATAAGATCTCTCTGGAGCTTATAAGATAAGATCCTAAAATCTTAGCTTGTGATTCTTTTTGACATAATTGCAACAGAAACTTTGCTTACAACTTTCCACTCTGTACAGACAATACACTTAAAGAATTTCAAAAATATAAGTACTTTCCTAAGAATATATTTGACAATGTTAATTTGCAAAAAGTACTTAATAAACTAGATAAATTAAATGTTTTTCGAGTTCACATCTTGAACATGTGTAGCACGGATGTTATCTTTATGTATTATTGATTACGTAATCTGATCATTATTTCTAAAATGCAAACTTTAAAAATTATACATATGTTAATTATTGAAACTAAAAGTAACAGACCTATAGATAAAATAATTATATTTTGTGGAAAATGAAAAACTATCATATAACTTTTTCCTTTAAAGTGAAAAGAATTTTCCCTACATATTAGATACTTATTTCGAATAAAAACATTTAAAGGTAAGGATATCTTACGCTATTTCAAACAAGATAGAGATTTTATGTTTGATTTAAATGTAAAAAAATGTATAATCTTGATTATCATACATCAAATAAATATTTTCGACACTTTGACATAAGTTGTTGGATTTTTATTTTGATACTATGATATACTATGCAATATTTTCCGAATAAAAAGATACAATTTATTTGTGTTTTGAAAGCAAAGTTTTGTACATTTCAGTTGCCAAGACAACAGTCGGTACTTAAGATAAAATGTTGGCGCTATGCCACAAACCAATTGGCGCCAAAGATAAATATTATCGACATATGAAGTAATGAAAAAGTTTTTCGTGAAAAATTATTTTATTGCATTTAAGGTCGGTTGATTAGATTAAATAAAGAAGTAATTGCCTACAAACGTAATTTGGTGACAAACTTTTAAAAATAACTCTGTAAAGTACATGGAGACTAAAAAGTATTAGATATTAGATGAAAAGTATTAATACAAGTATATATAAACAGAAGTTCTGAGTAGAATTTCTTTCTTTAATTTCTTTTTTCAAGTATTTTAGGTTTAACTGTTGATTAATATACAGTTTTCATAAATTTTTTACTATTAGTTTGAGAAAAATATTGCATTCGTAAATGAAAAGAATCCAAAGTGTGTTTTGGACTCTCACAAATTCATTCAATTTAGAATTGTTAATGGTCACCAATTAAAAAATTTGGCGCTATCAAACAAGTTTTTATAAATTTAATTTGTTGTTTTAACTTAAAAGAAAAATTTATATCCAGTAAAATGACACGTATTTGATAATGAAGAACAGTGATCACAAGAAAATGGAAATTTTATAATCGACTACATGTGGGTTAAGTATTTAATGTAAATACAGAAATGATAAAAAAAAATATATTTAAATTTAATTAACAATTATTAATAAGCAATGTAAGATGGGATGAATAATAAAATTAAAAATGAATATTAAGAAAAGCTCTGTACACACAAACAGAAATGAAAAATCATTAAAATAAAAATTCGTTTAATAAAAAGCACTTAGTAATATTTTGTATAATTTGAATATTTAAAATACATAATTTTAAACAAAACTTAGTCATACGCGACATGGCCAATAATACCGTTTAGTTTGCGTTATTTATTTATTTATTTATTTTTTTTTGCACGGCTTTTTAAAAGTTGATGCAAAAAATAAAAAATTTTGAAATGAAGTTGGAACAAATGGTGTAATAAATCTTAATTTTTTCAGCAAAATGTAATAAATGACTTTTTCAGCATAACTCTTATTTTTGTTTGTATATTTTTTTTAAAAAACTATTTTTAAAAAGCATAATGTCAATCGTCACAGTTTGTCTCAGTGTAAAATATGATAATTAAAGATAAATTTTACAAAGGAAAATAAAATAATATATTTTATAGAAATGAATTTTAGAAATTTCTCTGTAATTAATCATTCCACCTAATGAAAATATTACGCTTAAATCTTTTTGTAGGCAATTAAAATAAGGATGTATGTGTATAATCATTAGTCACTGCATAGTGGATACCCTAATTGTTAAAATGGGTCTTATACACACATCGTAAGGAATAAACCTGGAAAACTCCCAAGCACCAACTCTGATTATTTGCAAAAAGCAGAAATGCAATGTACATTTTTCATTGCTCAACAATGTCTGAGTTTGAACCTAGTCTTTAATAAACATACCATAATATGAAGAAAGTTCATATATAAACAGAAAGTTTAACTGCAGAAAACGAGAGTGGTAATAGAAAACGCGAGAAGTAATAGGCTGTGATGAACAAATAATTGATTAATGACAAAAATGTGAAATGTCCCAATTTTACAATTTTGTCATTAATCAATTATTAATGACAAAATAATTGCCATGTTTTTAACTCGGCAATTAAAAACGTGGCAATTATTTTCATTTGATATAAAAATCATATCAAATGATCTTCTAGAGATTGCAATGGCAACAACCTTCTCATGGATTGAAATTACCCTAACAAATTAAATCAATCACAAAATAAGAAGAAATAACAAAAAATAAAGTAAAAAAAGTTCAATGAACTCGTAAATATTTTTAATAGTTTCTTGAAATGCAAGAGAAAATTTTTCTGGAAATTGGAATCGGGTGAATTACTGCTAAATTTCCATATTTATGCTAAGGTGAAATTATTCAACATATTTTAATCTATTAAATTTCGTGATGAATGAGTATTTGATTATATAACTTCACTTTGTAATAAAAATTTATGTTAAAAAAGATGCTACTTAAAAAGAATTTTTTTTTAAATATAATATATTCCATAGAATTAAATTTGATTCAGGGAAATGTAACTTCACAGGCATTTTTAATGTGTTAAACCAGAAATCAAAACATGTATTTAGTTAAGTCTATCGATGTAGTACGCGAATAATGATGAATATTATTAGGGAAAAAATCTATTTAATGGGAAATATCTCCAATCACCAACTCCTAACGAGTAACATTCTATTTATCTTCTACAATTGAGTATAATTTCCACAAAATTATTTAATGAAGTTTTTGTTGAAGCAAATTAAAAAATGGCTTCTCATGGAGCGATTAGAATAGTTTGGCGAGCATTTGTCATAATTGTATCGACTGTCGGAAGAACGAATCTCTGCAAAGACAAGGGATCGCGAGGTGTGCGCAAATCGTGAGAAAAGGCGTCTCTAATTGAGATCTGACCCCTGCAGATACTGAGGCAGATATTAGAGCTTAGGTGCCTTTGAACCCTTTTTCGGTTCGGGAACCGGTTCCGCTGCGGGCCACCCTCTTAGTCTCTTAAATTGCTTTGGTGCTCTGCAATCCATTCTCTTTGGATCAGCGTTTCTTTTCTCAAAAGCACTTTAAACACCCTTTTGAATGAGCTCGCATATTTGTAACATGCTTAGGGTATGTTTAGCGAATGTTCAGAATAGGCAGTGAATGCCTCTTTCAATCAAAGTCGTTTGTTAGTATTAGATTTGGCAATAAACTATTTTATGTGTTGTATTGAATTAATTTCAGTATCATATTTCATCTTTTTTATGAGGGAATTTTTAGTAATTTTTCTTCAAGGGTAAATAGAAAGGATAGTTTTCTAAAACTTATATGATGGTGCAATTTTAAGGCATTTACTTTTACTATTTATATTCTTAGGTCTTAACAATATATTTTAAATTTTATCCAACTTAAAGTAAATTATTGAACAAGGTGAAATGAACTCCTTATAGATTGAATAACTGCTCAAATATCAAATAATGGTTGAGATAAGGAGAATTTCGTCATAAAAAATGACGAAGTAAGCAACAGTTTTCAGACCAATAGTCACTTCTAATTAGTTCAAAAAGAAAACAAGCAGCAGCGATTTAAGTAAAATTTAGGTTTATGTAACGGAATGAGTTTGAAGCATCGTCATAAAATAAAATACTTTAAAATCTTGAATGGCAAGTTGGGAATTTAAGGTTTTGAGGAGTATAAAATAGTGAAATTTATATTATTTTTATGCATCGTGAATTCAGATATTTGATAATCTCTCCTGAATAAACTGAAAACTATTTTCCTTTTCCCCATATTCTCTCTAAATATATTCATTTTTATTCAATTATTTTGTCCCTTTTTCCTTTTGCGTATATTATGATAGGCAATGACAATCTGAATGAATACAACTTTTAGAAATATAGGGCTTTCGAGTCAGTTTGCCAAATTGTATGGAAAGACATTTTCATTTAGAAAACGGAGAAATATGGAATAAATATTATATAAATCACGTAATCCAACTAATTAAATAAGTAATCTTCTCTTCGATATTATATAAACATTACTAACAAATTATTTATAGCTTTGAGCAAAAAGGGAGTGTATTATTATCAGACATTATGAAGAATATTTTGTATACTTACGTTACAAAAGAATTGCAAGATATGATATAATGGTTAATGCAATATTCCAAACATACTGTTTAAAACATATGCTTAAAACTCATGTACAACTATCAGTTTTAATAAATATGTTTAAAACTGAGAATTGTCTTAAGCGTATTTAGAAGACCAGAGTACCATGATTGTACAATAGCTTAATTTTTGATTATCAATATTTTTTTCAATATCTTAAAAATGTGAGTAGTTCTTACCATTAAAAAAGATCAATTTTGAAAAAAACCGATTTATGAAAATTAGTAAGATAACGAGCCTGAGATTGAATTCGCCCGCTAAGAAGAAAAGTCATAAGTTCTCCTAAAAGTCATACAAGTTCAAGAAATCCAAATCAGTGCAAATGATCAAATTTTAAAGAGGTGATTCACCGAATGGGCATAAATAATGCGAAATCATAAGCGGTTACAATGCTTGTTCATAAGCGGTTTCAATGCAAGAATTAGAAATCAAATTGAGTGTTCTAATTTTGTTGAATGATGTGTCTTTTTCGACAACGTGCTATTATCATAATATATAACTAACGGAGGACAGAGTTTTCGGAAGATGTTGCTTCATAACATTGACAGATAGTTATGTGAAAATGTTCTTTGTTCAACTATGCACCTACCAGTGTTGATAATAAGAAAACTTATTTCATGATAATGAAAGGTTAACGTCGGCTTGGTCAGAATAGATAAAATACAAAAGTTTAGTGAACTTTACCATATTGTGAATGAAATTCGATACTGCATATTAAACTCAAGAATTTCAGAAATTTATGTTCAGATCAGATGAAATCATTATCACAATAGTCAGATATGAACCAGGTATTGTGAGAAAGGTGTTCTATTTGCCTAGTTTGTCTCAAGAACAATGTTGATCTGAGAGCATTCTCTGGATATCTCATATAGGAAAAGCCATCAACAAGCTTTCATGAAGAAATAATATATTTGCTTTACACTTAAATTAATAGAGAGAGGTTAGAATGGCATTATTTATGATAGTAGTATGTTTCTAGTCTTCATTTCTGGTACATTGATAATTCAACATTATTCTTGTGTAATACTTTAGACCATAAAGTCAATGTTCATTCAAACATCCTTTTTCAATAAAGCAAAACTAAAGTAAAACAAAACAAAACTAACTACTAACTTGTGCATGTCTTGCTACGAAATATTCTGTCCTGGTTTGAGTAATTTCAAGAATTACAAAATATCGAATACACTTAGAAAACTATTGGTTATAGTTGTAAAAGTTAATATCAGCTACCATTGTCTTTTAGAATAACTTAGAGAAATGTTCGACGAACTAGAAAATATTTCTCAGACAAAGCTTTATTTATCTTGCCAAAGTGCACATGCGAAGTTCATTTTATTGCAAAGTGGTTATTTCCGTACAGAATAAATCAAACAGATTTTGAATATTTTATTCTCTGATTTTAATCCTTTTCGAGTTACTAATATATCTATTATTCATCAGAAAATCACATTTTTACAACTTTTATTT
>JAPDSC010091837.1:0-12250 GCA_026290005.1 Latrodectus geometricus | reverse complement strand
GCTTTATAATAATTAGGATAAGCCTTTTTGTAATGCATAATTGCTAAATTGACTGTATAATTGAGACCTTTTAGATGAATACACCACGCATAACCATACATAAATTGAACTACGTAAAAATTAATTTCATCTGTTGGAATTATTTAATATTTTTATATTATTTAAGAAAAACTATTTTCATATAATTTTAGTTACATTTAACAATATAAATTCATTTTCTTTACATTGTATCATAATGAAATATGCAATTGTAAAAAAATGTACATAAAATTCTTCTAGCAATTGATACACAATTATTCTTTTAGAAATGAGTATGGTTGTCGTGTATTGTATTTGCTGTTTTGTCACAATCGTCGCTGGATACTTTGTTTTTCGGTAAGTATACTTTCATCTGATTTCAGAAATAATAAAATTTAAATAAGCATGAAAGGATTTGATTTCAAAAGCTATAAAAATGATAAAAATTTAACTATTCACGCTTGTATTGTCTATTTGCAATTATTTAAATATTTTATTACAAGAAGTATTTAACACGTTGACATATTTGTGATTTTGTTTTATTGTCAACTTTCCCATTTGCATTAATTCTAATATTTTCAGACATTACAGGTACGAGCATAAATTGGCTTGCCTATTATGGAAGGTAGAGATGAAAGATCTTATTTTAGTCAAATGTAACGACGATACTGATCTACCACAATTCAAAAATAATATTCACGTAAGTACTTTTAAATTAAATAAGTGATTAACTTGGAAAAAAAAATGTGCCAAAAAAATTATTAATACTTTTAATATTTATTGAATGATAGTAAATAATATATAAATTGTAGTTTTATCAAATGAATTTTTCTCCTATTAGTCTTTTTTTAATTGAAGAACATATACCTGTTTTCTAAGAAAACAAATAAATATTTTGCTATACATAATTACTATCAGTTAATTAGATATAGGAATACAGCCAATATAGTAATACAGCCAATTCGACTGTGAAAACAATATATTCTCGAATACAGTCGTCACAATAAATATATTTTGAAAGAAACGGTAATGTAAATTCAATTCATGACATGAAAACATACTTGAATATTAAAGAATATTAATGAAATGAATATTAATTGTAAAGGAAGCAATAATGCTTGTTGCTTTTCTAAGATTCCTAAATATTGAAACAGCTTAAAAGAAATAAAATTCCATGTGGTTCAAAATATGATTCTAAGCCATGACCCTAAAATAGAGGTATTTATGACTGAGGAATAAAAAATATACTTTATTATATAACATTAAAGTGTTTCAAGGGCATAAAGAAATTCAAAACCATTTCCATCTAATGAAACATTTGTGATGAGTATTTTAAACCAGAATAATATAATATGGAGCAAGGAAATATGTATTGTGATATGTTTTTAAATTAATGAATTAGTTAACATGATAAAGAAAATATTTCAGACTTGGAGAATTGGCTTCAGTATTTTCAGCCTGTAAACTATATCAAATTTTTCAGATTATTCCATAAAATGAAGTGTCACTAAAATTCAATTAGTGAAAGTGTGTTTTGAAAGGTATTTTCTACAGGATCTCTCAAAACAAAGACATTATTTTAAATACATCTTTCTCAAAAAATAGATGCTATAAAAATTGCAATAAAAGGACATCATATTCGGAAATTGATTTTAGTTTGATATTATTTTACAATTAAGAAAATATCAGAACTTTAAATAAGTATATTTGGAAAAGCTATTCATAAAGAGATATATTAAATTGGGGAAAAAGTAATCCATTATTTTTTCGGTACACGTCTGTAGTGATCGATATCTCGTGAAGTATCTATCAAACAATTTCAGATTTATGCTTGTTGGAAAGGTGACATTTGATACTAAAATATCCTCTTGCGGTTTTTTGTTAATTAATTCAGTTAAAAGTACAAGGGTTTAAAAATGGAAGACAACAAACAGAAAATTCGATAAATTTTCGTTTTTCTCTTGTAACGGCGAAAAAGATAGCCGGGTGGCTAAAATTGTGAAAGGTGTTTATCGTCCTATATAAGACTATAACAACCAGTTACGTACAATTTTTGTTTCATCAATTCTGTTCGGGTATTTTTGATGTTAGAGATGCACCTCGCATGTCGATACAGCATCGTCGAAAATGTCTATAAAATATCAAAAATGATCTAAGTTAACCGCATGTCAGCAGTCGTAACGCGCAAGACCTAAAATTTACATGAAAGCTGTTTTAAACATTTTTACAAATAGAATCCAAAAGAAGTTACATAAAGTTCACGTAAAAATAATGGATTTCTTTTTCCCCAACCTAATATAATAAAATCTGTTATTGATTTACTTGCTTCTTTTGGAATATGGTTTATTTTGTTCTTAAGGATCAATAAATAAATTTGAGAAAAATAAAATGATAGCCAGCACCTTAAATGTATCAATATTAAGAATATAAGACAATTATTCACATTTTATGACCCTTTCTTATTTTTTTTCTGAAATATAGGAGCTTGAAAATGAAGAAGCTGACCCTGCTCAAAGGGGTGAAGACCTCATGTGGGACAGATCACAATACAGGGTTGGAGTCTATAAGCAAAACGCCGTCTATGTCTATCATGTTTATAAGAAAAGCATAGATCTAACAAGAGCCCTCAGGAAAGAGATGATTGAGGTACGTTTTTCCAAATAAAAATCTACTATCTATTAAAATAAAAGGTTCATATATTGCTATATACTACTAAAGTATACTACTAAAGTAATATAAATCAGGAATTTAAAACAACAATATATGACATTAGTCTGAAACAAACAGTTTTATGTTATAAAAATAGTAAAAGTAAATTTATGAATAAAAGTTTAATTTGGCAGTTTAATAATAAACTTAATTAAATTTAGTAAGCCAGAATTTATTTGTTTTTTTTTAAACCATTTGAATTTAGATTCAAATCCTTTTAAATTTTTATTTAAGGGATAAAATTTTAACTCGAAATAATAATTTATCTGGGATTTGTTACTTTTTCTTAAAATAGAGTTGGATTTCTTTAATTAATATATTACCTATTGTTTATATTGTAAAAATTAATTAAAATGATTAACCATAACATAAAATTTCATATGATATTTTTCTTCGTAGGGTATAACTTAAATAAAATATTTCACATTAATTTTAAAAATAGCATCATTTTTTAAACTGTTATTTAATACATTTCAAAACATTTTATCAATTTTCTAGAAAAAAAAAATCATATTTACAATTTTAGAAATACTTGAAACCTTATCCATCTAGGGTAAAAATACTTGTACAAGAAAAGAAAGAATTTCTACATAAGTTTATATTCAAAATTAAATAATATAAGGAATATTATTAAATTTCAACAAAAATAAAACATTGCAGCTTATTGTTCCTTTTATTTGAAATAGTTTTCTAAATTTCATCCAAATAAGACTTTTAAATGTACTGATAAACGTAAAAAAGTCGGAGTATTCCAGTTCTTAATCAAATACAAAACGTACCAAAAAAAATTTTCTCTTCAAGGGTTATTTGCATTTAATAAAAAATCTTAAGGGTTTTCGGTTCTAACTTAAGACAATTATTCTCTTCTTTATCAAGTGATATTTGTTTTTCAAATTTTAAGTAAAATATATGACAGGCTTAATTTAAAATTTTAGTAGAACGTTGCTAAATAAAAATTTAATTTCATTGCTTTTCAGATCCGAGAAATGAGGCACGAAAATATAAATCCGTTTATCGGTGCATGCGTCGATCCTCCTAACATATGCATTCTGACAACTTATTGCTCCAGGGGAAGTTTACAGGTTAGAGTTTATTTACTCTCATAAATATTACTTTAAAATATCTGCATTTCATTTATATGTACGGAATTTATTCATGAGTTCATTTACTTTCTTTTGCATTTTAAAAGTCACAACTCTAATTCTACATATTTTTTAAAGCAATTTTTTTTTTGTTCACACACATGGTTTTATTTTTCCAGGAAAAGGTATTTAATGTGACTAGAACGTAAAATTCCTGATTATTGTTTTTTAAATAAACGCACTTAACATAAGGATTATTTTCTTAAACGTGCTAAATATTTAAAAAATAAACTTCTTTTAAAAATAGATATTACTCATAGGACAATAATTATTTTTTATATCGATAATATAATTTACTAAATTAAAGTTATAATAATGTTTGAAAAATTATTTTGCAATTTTAATATTAATATTGTTTTTATAAAAGTACCTTTAGGTATAATATTTTCTTAAAGTTAATTGAATTTAAATTAAATCAGTATAAAAAATATGTAATAGACTATGTATGAATTCAAATACTTCGTATTAATATTATTTAACGAACGCGTGTCTAATTATTCTAAAATGTTTTCACCAATTTTTTATTTTTGTAAAGATTTCACTTTTTCAAATAAATAAAACGCATAAACTTAGTATATGTCTTAAATAATTATTTATTAAAAATCAAAGGTGTAAAGTGAAAGCTACGGAATCTAATATAATATTTTTTTTATAATATTTAATAATACAATTATTTTAAGTAATCTTCTGAATTTTCAATATATTGAATCATCATGGAATCATCATCATCAATTTATCGAATCATCATGGAATTAATAATTTATCAATATACCAAATTACTAATTACCAAAACAAGGAATCTCCGAACAATAGTCAACGGAACTCTAAAACTTCAGTCAAGTTGAAAAAGGCATACAATTTAATTTTATATATTAGTTTTTTTTTTTTTTTTTTTTTTTTTTTTTTTTTTTTTTTTAAATAATTTATTTTTGCTTAGAATCTGGAATTTCTAGTGACAAAAGTTATAAAACAAAGGGAAAGATAAATAAAACAAAAAATTTTCAAATATTTAATATTATTTTATATTTCTTAGTTAGAAAAATAGTGTTTTATTTTTTATAAATGTCAAAATAAAATCAATAGATATTTTTGAATAAATCAAAAAATGTTCAAAAAATAAAAAGCATTAAAAAATTTATTAATTAGATATTGATTAACGTTGATGGTTTTATACCGCAAAATTAATATCAATCTATAAAATATTATACCCCTTGCGCATCGAATAGCAGAATCATCGCATTAAATAAAATCATCATCACATTTATAAAATTGAAGGAAACAACATAAATAAAGTTTATTATTAGAAGTAGTTACTCTTGAAGAAACATATTCCCCATAATGTCTTTATTTTTAGATATTATATGGTCAAACGTTAACTGTTCGTTACGTCTTCGCTTGATTTAAAATATTGTAATATGTCGTCAATACCCTTACCAACTCTATTTATGATAAATTAAACGTATTGCCACTTGCGACTCACATATTTCTTGTTGCAATAAATGAAAAAAAAAAATTGGATAGGTTGGAAAAATGCATTTTTTTTGTGTCATTCGATCTGAATGATTAATTGAGATTTCTTAGCTGTTATGAGTGCTTTATCCACAGTTGGTTGTTGTTGTTATTGACGACACTTGGGAACGCCAAGCCCACCCTTCAAAAGACTAGGCTAATGAAGTCAGAGAGAGAGCGTCTACCTTTTTGAATAAAGCACCCTCCGACGAAGGTGGAAGTACGAATTTAGGCTCATAGATGGCACCACCATCTGAATCTTCCAATTTAGGGATTGAAACCAGTGAAGCTTGGGTCCAACTACTCCCAGAGGTATTAATTTGTAATGGGAACAAGGAGGACATATCGACCCGACATATTTTACGTGCCCCATTCGCCATTAGTTACGGATGTTTGGCTAAGCCGGGATTCGAACTTATCACATTTTGGTAACGAAAACGTTGCCCGAACCAACCAGGCCACCGCTGCCTTTCCACACTTGGTGATGTGATAATTAAGCAAAGACACTCTAAAAATCCGAATAGAGCTATTATTCAAGTAAGATATGAAATTATGCAAGCAAGACAATGAAAGAAACTAATATAGATTGGAGAATCGAAAAGTTTATGAGGAAAAACAACAGTAAGCATTTTTGACAGATTGCAGATGATGTCAATCTCATCTCAGATGCACAGTCCTCTTTGTGTGTGAGAGATAATATTAAAGGATTTCCTAAACTTCTTGCTCCAATAAGCTATTAATCGCAACGCTTATTCCTATAGACACTTGCAAAGATGAAAATAATAACTTAAATTGATGAAATAAAGAAAAAAATACTCTGTAACTTGATGAATCATGGCACATGAGAAAGCATTATGATGAATAAGTATAAAACTGACGAATGTTCTCTATAGGAATTTATCGTGTGAAATGTGTTGGCAGTGGTTTCAAGGATTGGACTATTTTGCAGGATATAGGTTTGACCTGTTAATTTTATTTGGCAGGTTGTTGATTTCCAATATACTGGAATACACTGTTAATCAACTATTCCTAACACTGTAGCAAAATTTCGGAAAAATACCCAATTCTGTATCAATGCAAAAATACATTGCTTCATAGTATATCAATAATCAGATACTTACCTAGCAAGCTCAAAAACCCAATTTGTTCTTTATAGAACATTTTTAGGAATAAGTGTACCATTATTTGCAAAACAAATCAATTCGTTTAAAGTCCAAGCATGAACTGTTGCAGGAAAAGTGTGGAACAATTTCATTAACTATTTATTGTGTAAATAGTATTTTACTCAAAGTAGAGTCGGTCCGAACATCCTATTTTCGAGTCGGATGCTTTTCTCACATAATGTATCAGGTAATTAATGTAGATCTTGTATAAAATATATCCGTGTATTTTGATGAAAATATGCATCTTGATTTTCGTTATACAAGTAATTCATTTTTAATTATTTAAATGCGTGAAAAAATTATTTTTCTCATCATTATTTGATTAGACTAAATTTTGCTTTAGGCTCTCATATCTATCAATTGTTTATTATATAATATATATAATAAGATAAAGTATTTATCGAATATATATGTAGAAGATTTTTTGCCACGAAACACATGTGCTTGAACTTTTTATTGTAAGTTATAAACCAAGATAAAAATTAAATTTATGTAGAGCGTGTTAGATTTCTCTTTCAAAATAAATATTTAAATATATTTATTTTGAAGGAGAAAACTAAAACGAATGTGAATTATAAATTAGAAATAAGAATTAAAAATTTGAATATAAAAATTGAATCGTTACATACAGTCTAAAGCAAATGATTATGGCAGTACTGAATGTCTAAGTATATATATGCAATATAGTAATAATATATGTAAGATAAATATTTTAGAAAATGTATAATATTTTTTGTGTAAGTTGAAACTATGATTAAATATATAAACAATAACAGTTAAGTAAGTATATGGTTGGAAATATTTCTTTATTTTAGGACGTTTTGAAGAACACTGATCTTCACTTAGATATGATGTTCATAGCATCTTTGGTGATGGACCTTGTCAAGGTATGATCTTAATATTTTACAATATCTTTTCAACTTTTAAGTTGATATTACCGTTTACCTGGGAATTTTGAAGAGGCAATTTCTAAAAAAATACTGCACAATGAATTATCTTTTTTCTCAATTTTAATATCTAATTAGTATTTCATACGGATTTATCAATAAGGATTTAGTATATATTATGTCTAATAAATAACCCTGAAATTTTTTCACATAATTTGTTATTTAGTTTTAAGAGACTTGTTAAATTATTTACTTCTCTTATAAATGCTCTATTAAACACGTGTGCATAAAATTCAGGAAATTAAAAGGAGCTTGAAAGTAGTTTTGAATATAAGCAAATAGAATAGACTAAAATATAATCTCTTCATATAATTAAAACAACAATCTTACTGAAAAACTTTATTATCATTGAATATTTTTTTGCGATCGCTTACTGAAAAATGATATGTATAATAAATCCATGAGAAAAGATTTCATTTTCCTCAAAATTAAAAATGAAATTATCAAGTAAAGTTTAATACGAGACAAATTCTTAAATTAAAAGTAAATTTTCATTTTTTGAAATTTAGTCCCATTTTCTCATAAAATATGAACTAAATCTATATATTTGTTCAATAATTAATAGAAATTTTTTAAGCGCATTCTAAGTAGAATATATATTATATAGATCTATGTAGGAACATAAACTAAGATAAAAGTACGCATTTTAAACTTATAATATGAGTCCTAGCATACAAAAAACCTTTACATAATGTAAGAGTAATGTGGTGAATATAATAAGAAAATGTTTAGTGTAAAAATTAATTACAAAAATGTGTTAATTTATATAATTGATGTAACTATATTAATAATAAAGTAATCATCCTAAAATTAGTTAACAAAAAAAAAAACATCAGCCTAATATTTTTAGTTACTTAATTACTCATAAAAGAAAAAAAATGAGTTACATTAAAAAGTAAGTTTCATTATCTAAAACAAAGCCTTGCCTTAGAGCTATTGTATAGGAAACTTTAAAATAAATGTTATAATATAAATAAACGAAAAATATTTCTAAACAGAATAAATAAAACAGTAGTGTTGAAGCAAATTTAATATTATCTATTTATAAACATAAGCGTTTGCATAACAATGTAGAATATGTGAACTCTCGTATAAAAATTATACTTTTCTTCTAGGGTATTATTTACATCCACGAAAGTGACATTGTCTCCCATGGCAACCTTAAATCTTCAAACTGTGTTGTAGACAGTCGATGGATGCTGAAGATAACGGATTTTGGATTGCATGAATTCAGAGCTTGTCAAGATCCTCCCCCCTGAGGTGGAAGAGATTCGATCAAAGTGTGGGTATTATTTCAGCATTTTAAACGAAATTCTCCTATTTTTGCTCTTAAATAGGTAGCATTTTCAATATATATTTATTTATAATCTACTTCGTAGAAACCAATTTCACTTAAGTATAATTGAAAATATTCTTCAGATAAACTCAATGGAAAAACAATGAACATCTTATTTTATGTGAACAATTAAAATCATTCTGCATCCTTAATTGATGGCAGTTAATTGATTGATTATCGTTAAAGATTAATTAACAGAGGTAAACTATCACTATGTTAATATTATCATCTACATCCATTAATTGGTGTACACATCAACATCATTTAATTTTATAAGACAATCATTAATTAATGATCCTGCTACATTATCTAAACACCAATATCAAATAATTTATATATTTAAATATGATCTTGGGTTCATATGGCTTATAGTTTCCATCAGTTAAACAGAACTTAATACTTATTTCAACATATGTGTAGTATTTTTATTATTAATCATAATTAAATATTTTAAAATTTAATATTGACTTACAGAAATATTAGCAACGAACATTCTAGTATAAACAGGTAACATATTTGAATAAGTCCGTACTTCGGTACAAACTTGAATTGCAAAAGACACGATACAGGACTTTAGTGACATTTTATGTATTTTAATCTTTCCAGCATTTTTAGTTTTCGATCACTTTTTTTAAGTCTTGATATCATTTACCATATTTATTTTTTTTTTTGTTAAAATGGGTCTGAAAATAAAATATTTAAATATCTTTCTCATTATTAGCACTTTTGTGGAGGGCTCCAGAGTTGCTGCGAATGATCAATCCACCAACAAGAGGTACACAAAAAGGAGATGTCTATTCGTTTGGAATCATTCTTTTCGAGATCATGGGAAGAATTGGTCCATGGGGAAAGCCAGAACCTTCCATCAAATGTAGGTTTACTTCTTTTCAAGAGGATTTAATCTATATCTTTTATAAAATGCATTGATCCTTAGAAAATGCTTGAAACTTTTTTTTTATTTAATTTATGCGAATGGCATTTCTCGGTTATTATTCTCTGCACGTAAGGGATGTAATTTATTTGAAACTTAAGATATTATAAAGTTTATATTAAATTAGCTGACTAATTTTTTGATTTTTTGTTCTATATTTAATATCTCATTTGACATTTATCACAATCATAATGTTGAGTATTATATCTACTGCTGTAACAATTACTTCGGAGAACACAAGTCAAAAATAATTGAGCGTATTGAAGTGTCATGAGGAATAGAATACCGGGAACAGTCTCTACGAAAGTTGTTCAGGAGAAAAGGATAAATATAAAATTCACATCCCATTGATTAATGATTTATAGAATCGAGTAAAAAACTTTCCATTTCAATGAACAGGTGTTAAATATTGGGCCACAATGAGTTTCAAGAGTGTGATATCGATTATTAATCAGTTTGCTTATGTTTTCGATATTATTAATTAATGAGACCGATGGAGCGAAAATTCTAATGATATTACAGAGTAAAAATCGAAGCAGATATCAAAGAATGTTCTGGTTGAAATGATAGGATAATTACGTTGATATGGTAGCTACTGATCAAAGAAATAACAATAATGTGTCTTTGCAAATGGCAAACTCCTTAAGACACAAGTTCCTGAAAAGATCCTTGCTACTTTGCATGCCAGAATAGAGTGATCTAGATGTAGTAAACCTCCATAGACTGAATCGTCTATATTTTTCGTGCCTTCAGGTTCAGTTTCAACATGTAACTATATTTTTCACACAATACTTAATAGATGCTTTTTTGGCATGGTTTTTCACTTTTATTATATTCCTATAATTAATTATATTATATTGTGGTGCTAAAAGAACATGCATCCCATTAAATACTTTTATTCAAAAGAAAATTTCATAATAAATACTAAAACAATTTGTGAAATAATCTGTCATCCTTACTCTTGTGGATATGTACCCTAATAGCTTGTTGAGATAAATTGATCTCATTTTAAAATCAGTGGTATGGCTTTTACTATTTTTTAAAAAATTTATGCTTTAATGCTTTAGTTAATAGAAAAAGAACATGTACTGCTGGCCATTAAATGTTCCTGAAACGGGCAACACACACTCATGGTTATTAAAGGCTACAGCATGCAAAATGCACTGCTGTCAATACCATGAAGAAAAAGAAACTAGCATCTTTATTTGTTTACTTCTATTTGCTAATACTCAGTTTTCTTTTTCTATATTTGCTTAAGAATAATAATTGTTACTTATAATTTGAACCAAGAATTTCAAGTTTTTGACTACTGACAAATATTTTCAGTAAAAATATTTGATAAAACTGTCTTGTATGAGTTATAGATTTATTACATTTATCTATAATTAAATATTTAGTACCTTCTTTACAAAAAATACATTATTCATTATTGTTTTCAATGAAATGCAACAATTTTGTTTCTTATGATATCATTGTTTGGTTTCAGATGTTAAAGATCGAGTTGCTAACCCGCATCTGTATGGCCCAGGTTTGTTTCGTCCTCCAGCGGATGATCTCGACTGCCCAAAATACATTAAAAACTGCATGGAAGAATGTTGGTGTGAAAATCCTGAAGACAGGCCTGATTTCAGATTAATAAAAGTGAAACTTCGAGAGCTTTACGCTGGGCTGTAAGTAGAAAGTTTTGCTTTATATTAAATACATAAAGACAAGCATTCTGATTAAAATGTCATGAAAAAATATACAAAAGGGCAGATAAATGAAATTTTTATTTATAAACAATACTTGAATAGGAAACTCATTCATTTCTCGTCTGTTTTTAATCCAGAATGTTAAAATCTTATCAGTACAATCAAACAAATCAATTATTTATTTCAAAGTAATGAAAATTGATATTTGCATTTCAAGAAACATTTCAATTGCTTCAAATCTTAGTTCACACCAGCTAATAAACATTCAACTTTTTGTTTGTTTCCTAGGCTTACTTGAAAGTCTTAAGCAAACTTTCGATTTGTTAAAAGTTATATTATTAATGTATGAGAATTTTATCAATTTTCTCACTTGTTGTTTTGATTCATTAATAATGTTTAATTTTCAAAATATATTATTCAAAATTATAATTACATTTTCAACTTGGGTTGCCAAGGTTGATCATGCCATTTTATTGGGTGGTGTTTATATAATGTCGAATAATCAGTCTTACATATTCTCTTCTACACCAGATAATTCTTTTTGATTTTATTTTTTTTAAGCTATTATATTACTTATGCCTTTAAAACACTAATTTATAATTCTACTTTTTTCTTTTTCTACACTTAAGGACGCCCGGTAATGTCTCTTGTCTCAATATTTTAAATTTAATATTGAGCTCTAAATACTATGGGGGTAAAAATGTGGATATATAAGAGTGAGTTTATGCTCTGGTGTGAAAGACCATACTACATGAATGACAGCAGCAAAATTCGAAAATTAGTAGAAATTTTAAGAACAATGAA
>JAPDSC010091831.1:0-15930 GCA_026290005.1 Latrodectus geometricus | reverse complement strand
TCTTCAAAAGGTATGATTTAAAGATTAAATACAAATGGTAAAGCAAATATGTAAAAATGTTTTATAGAAGAAGCAGTAGAGATTGTGAAATTTTGAAGAATAAATGTTCAAAAATATCAAACTGCGTAAATTATTTTTATTGCCTAACGGATTTTAATGACGATTTATGGTATAATAAAACTCAAAAATTTGGATGATATCTTGGTAAAAGTAGAAATCAAATATTACAATGAAAAGTAATAAATTTTGGTTTCTAAAAGATATGAGTGTAAAAAAATATTATTTGTCAAAGTAAACTCTACAATCAAACTATGTTATTCCTTATAGTATATATTGAAGCCAGTACAATAAAAGGTATTTTAAAGACACACAAAAAAGAAAGAATATCATACATAGAAATACAAATAAAATTTATATCAACTATTATTGTCGACTAATAAGAGTATAAAAGTTACTTGCTTTGGAAGATAAAAACTATCTTATTGTGTTTAAATCACACATATATTCTATTGTTCCAAGCAATGCTACATAAAATAAAACTTGTATTGATATAAAATATAAATTTAAAAAAAAATTGAAAATTATACTCTGTATTTGATTTTACTTGTTTTTATCCTTTAATTAAATATAGTGGAATGAAAAATTTTTAAAAATGGATTTATAGGTATGTATGAGAAATATTTGTTTCTATTTAAACAGCATATTAATTTAATATATTAATTATCAAAATGATCAATATTTCTGACACTATTATAAAATTCTAGAAAGTGGGTAGGAAAAGAGAAAACCAATAAATCTGTGTCTTTATTAATCAAAAATAATTTGTAAGCTTTAAGTGAGAATAAAAAACAATATTAATGTAATAAAGAAAGATATAAGTAATTAAAATATTTTATGTAAATAATATAATAAATTTTATATTTCAGTACTAATAAATTTGTTCATTTTAGCAGATAAAGATGATTTGAGTATAGAATACTACTAAAAGAAAATGTTTTATTTTTTATTTTCTCTTGAAAAATAAGCATAACTTGATATATATTTATCAATACCAAAATTTATGATGCAAAATATTTAAGCGAAACACAAAACAGTTATTCTTAATTAATTATGTCTGAAATTCTGTTTTTAATAGATTTGTACGTCAGCTGCTTCCTTTTACCTTGACCTAAAACGGGCTCTATTAGTAATGTAGAAGCATACGGATGGGATATTTCACATTCTTCAATAGGTTAAACTCTTACTTTTTGATGAACAACTGGGAAGGAAAATTTTTAAAATTTAATGTAATATTTTATTTTATGTTAGTTTAATTGACACAGTTTTTTTGTTGATTTCTGGTTACTTCTTGAAAAAATGTTAATCCGACAGACAACACTACAGTTTCACTCAGAAAAATATCAAATAATTAATGCACATATGTATCTTAAATAGAAAAATGCGGTTTTTAATGGTTTATAATAATTTTATACTGTGATCTATAAAACTGTTAACTTGAAATTGCATTCTTATGTTGAAATTTACTTTATAAAACATATAACAGTAGATGCAATTTTGGTCTTTAATATACATTCTCCAAAAACTTGTTTTTATATTTTGGAAATTTATGCACGATTCAACAATCTTCTTTGTTGTATTTTATTATATGCATCTGTTTTTATGTAAAATTTGTGCTTACTTTTTAATAGTATAGAAAAGGATTAGCACATATTTTCCAAATCCCTAAATACATTACAAACTTCAGAAAATATTATAATTTAAAAGTGTAATTTATAACCTTATGAATTTAAATATGTAATTTTATAATAATCCAATTGAAATTATTGTAATTCAATAAAAAATGAAGTACGACATTCTTTCTGTTAAAGACAAGAATACATTTTAAGTATCATATAGTGAATCATGTTTTGTAATTAAAATAATCATTTATTCCAATAAAATTATCTTTTAAAATAGTATAGATATCCATTAGTAAGTAAATTTTTTACTTGTAGATGAATATAAAATTTAAAAAGTAAAATGAATAGTAATGTTTTTTTGTCTTTTGTACTATTTTTATCTTTATAAAATTTCTCTCATACTCAAACAAACATGAAAATTGCAATATTTGTGCTATTAAGATTTATAATTTCTACAGTATAAAGAATGCAATTTTCATTCTTGAAAATTTTAGGTCTTCATTATTCTAGAATCATCAAAAATTAAGGAATAAACTGAATTCATGAGGACTTCGTGAAGTTTGTATAAAGGAAATAGAAAAAACACATTTATGTTCAATTTGGTCAGACATTGTTTTCTTAGTCAGCTTGGAAACATGAAAGTATACTATTTCTGCGGCCTATTCTATATTAAAGACAATCAAATTATTTAGACTAATATTCCACTTGTAGTAAAATAAGTTTTCCAAACTGCATACTTATCATATGACAATATGTTGCCAATGGAAATTGAACTCTACTTGTAAAATGCTGATAAATTGATGACAACTATGAATTTATTTTCAATATTAAAAAGAATTTTATCAAAGAAGACATCAATTTACATTTTAGCTACTAGATTAACTTTTCAAAAGAATTGTATTTGAGAATTTAACAAATTAGAAAAGTTATTTTTGACATTAATTCGTATTTTAGTAATTACAATAACTTATCAGAAGAATTATATTTTATTTAACAATGAGTTAAATTTATTAAACTGATATCTGAATTATTAACGTTTCAGCATTCAGTCCTAGAACTTGTGAGTTTATAACTGCGACGCTAACCAGAAACAGTTATATGGGTTTAAAAGTCACTTTAAAGATTAAGTAGATTTAAGTAATGTATTTTCAAATTGACCTCAATGTAACTAGTAAGTTAATGAAAAGCGAAGAGTTCTTCACTTTGCAATTTAATATATTGTGGAATTTATTAATACTAGATGGAAATATATTTTTCTGAATCATGAAGGTTAATTTATACTGGTTTTTATATAGAAAATAATTTTTTCTTCCTTCATTACGAGTGATAAAAATTTTATTTTATTTTCAATGAAACCCACTTTAATAGGTTGGAAATATTTAAACTAAAAACGAAAATTATATATATTTATTCCTAAAATTTTCAGATAACTGTACACTTTGATTGATATAATCTACAATTTTAAAACTACAGAACAAATAATGCATGCAAATTAGACAAAACAATTACAGTTCACAATGATCAGAATCACGTTCTATTCGAGAGAATTTGATTTTAATTACAAAAAACATTACCTTATTAGTTATTTTTGATATTCTAAAACGCAGTGGTTTTGATTTAAATTTTTAAAAATGATCAACTAAATGGAAACTTATAAGTTTAAATTTTTGTAACTAATGAGTAGTTTTAATGATATGAAAACTAAGTGATGATTTAAAGTTTTGCGAGAAATTTAAAAATTTGTAATGACTACATAAATGCACTCCACAATTTCCTTTTAAATAGAAGAGATTTTTTAAAATTTTAATTATTATAATCATATTAAAATGTAATTAAATACAAAATCTTATGGAGGAAAATTATTCATACTTATTAACTTTAAATTTAGAATTCCTATATGAAAATTAATTCTAATAATTCAGATGGAAGTATATCACACAAATCAAAGTTTATTTACATAAAATATTAAAAATTAGTTTTAATTGAATCATCAAAACTAGTTAAAATTATCTCTTGATAAATATTTTTTATATGGTTCTTTTATGAATAATCTATTTCATTCATTCATTTGAATATTTTTCCTTGAAACTGATATTCTACAAACGCATTCATGTGGAATATTATATAATATAAAACATAGAGAATTTTAAGAAAGTGCTTAAAGTCTTGAAATAATTTTAGTATAAAAGAGAAACATTTCAATATTTAAATGTTCTTTTTTAATAAATTGTTTTGCAAGATATTTATAAGATTTATAACATTTTCAAGCAAACGTATTTTTTATATTAAAGTATTATAAATGTAAAAATATTTTAAGAGTTTAAATTTAAAGTTTCTAGTTACTTTATGACAAAAGGAATTTTTGTTACAATATTAATTAAATTTACACTTATTATTAGAACAAACACCGTTGTTACTTTAATTATTATTTTCTTTCATAGAAGTAGAAAATTTGGTTGTGATTGACTGAAATTAAAATCAATTGTTGTTAATTAATTTAACAAAAATGTTAGGAAATAAAGGAAAATTATATAAAACTTATATTACAAGTAAATTGACATAAAAAGAAGTATTTTAATAATGCATTGTGATTTAAGAAAAACGAAAAAATGTAAGATATTACATTGTTTTTTATCATTTCCAAGACAACATTGTTCACAACTTATGGTAGTAATTTCAGGTTTGTCCAGTGTGTGCGAATTAGTCATTTATAATGAAAACTCTATTTCAACAAAATTATATATTATCATTTTTTCATTACTTCTATGCTCAAGCCAAGAAAGCTATTAACTGATAATAGCGCACGCATTTGTAAATTTGGAAGTTATCCAAACTAGAATATTACGTCTTCGTATTTAACAGGATATTTCTTAATATTCTTGTTACTTTTTCAATCTTCATCCAATAACGTTCAGGATCTAACTGTATTGGATTGCTTTCCTTACCTATTTTCATTTTTAGCACGCAAACTTTAACATAGTTAATCGAGAATTATATTAGAAACTATGATATTCTTATTGTTTCTGAAAATCAATACAGTGACATCTAGTGTTAAAATGTATATTTATATGTTAACATAATTTGGTTTTATATGCCAATTTATGGTTATTTTTTGTATGTGGAGTTAATTAGACCAGAGTTTATGACTTACAGTCTCTCATCATTAGATGCGTCAATATCCAAAATGGGTGCCCAACGTGACAATTTCTGAGCTGAAGATTAAAAGCTGACTATTCAGTTATAAATTTTACTTTATTATAATTTCATTTAGTTTCACGAAATTAAAAATTGATTTCATGCATATTTTTTGATTGGTTTGGTTTGATTTTATGGCGCAAGGTCCAAAAAGGACATCATATTTTTGGGGGGAAAATATTCAAAACAAAATAAAAAGAAATACAAATTATGTAAAATGTAGTATAATTGAAAATAACTAAATATCTAATATTCTTTATAATTAATATAAATATTAACATGAAAAATATTGATCAGGAAATTGAAAAATGTAATTTTGACAATGCTTTTATCTTCAAAGTAAAATCATTTTCAGAAATACCTTTTTCAATTTCCTGATTAATCCATCAAAGTAAACTGCAAATGCAGTTGATTATTATCTAAAACTGTGGTTAAATTTTTATATTATTAAAAATTTATATCTATCTGAATGGTATTTTACTTTGTCAATTTCAATGCATAATATTTTCCGAATATTGCTTACATTTGCTCTTGATTCACTCTATATTGGAATAAAGTGTTGAATTTTTCGATGCATTTTATTTTTATAAAAGTTACATTAAAGTTATAGCAAAATTAAATATTTTAGAAATTCAAATATTTTTTTCTTCTAAAATAATTTTTTATGTAGTATCTGCAAGGAATAACAACATTATAATTATTTAGGGGGATGCAAAAAAAGGATTTTTCCAATTTCTAAATTATTCATTATTAAATTTGAACATGTATTTTTGCACATTAAAAATTCTAGAAATTGCACTAAATCCGAAATCAGAAAATACACTTTCCTTAGAATGTCATTTTGACATTATTATAAGCTTACACACTACAAAACAATTATTTTTTAATTAATGAATTTCTTATATCATTAGTACAAGTGAAGGAGCTGATTTTTTTGATGGAATATTTCAATTATGTCATTTAAGGTGATTTTATATTATATTGAAGTAAACTTAATTACTATATAGCTTAGGATTTTAAAAACCTGTAAAGATAAGTATGATTCTTTTCATTTTCATTTTTTGTATAGAATTAATATATTATATATTCCATTTCTAATGACATTTTATTGCATATCAGTTTTAGAGTAAAAAAAAAATCCATTTATAAGAAACTTGCTTTCTTTAATTGTTCCATTGTTGTAGAAAACTTCATCGTCAGCTGAAATTTAAAATCTTGTTTAGCGTGTTAAAATAAATGTTATACTTTATAATATGCATCTCTTAAATACATTCTTTGGAACATTATCGTTCCTTTCTTAACCAGTGGAAGAAATCGAAAGTACTTAAAACGACCAGTTGCGTGTCGTCGAAAGTCTCCAGATAGACCGTATACTCCTTTTCAACAAGCTGTTACATGCAAATCGAAAATTGAGCTCACATGAGAATATGGAAGCTAACAACAATCATTTCTTATGAAAGTCCAATTCGCTCCTCGCAAATGTCTCTTTGCATAATTCATGAGATAGTGTAACTGACACGAAGTCAAACCAGTATAAACACCTTTTCTAAAGAATAGAAATTCCGATTCCAAACACAACTCGGAGGAATATGTTTATGGTTCAGAGAAGTAAAAATAAATATGTTTCATGTTGTTCAATAATAATTTATTTCTTTTTAGTTTTTAAGCTTTAACGTTAGATAAAATCTGTAGCTTGAGTGAAGCACTGTAAACAATGGTACAAAGTATCATTTTGAGAGTAGACTGGCAACATTATATCTGTAAGTGTTTATTTACATATAAATATTTTATAACGTGTTTATTTATACTCGAGTAGTTTGGGATTCAGGTGTGATTGATATTCAAAATAGATTTTAACTGAATAGTTTACTTTTTTCGATTAAACATTTTTAACCTCTATTTGCTCGCATAAATGAATTTTGGTATTCAAATATGATATCTACTATTTAATAAATAATCAAACATGATTTTTTTTATAAAATGTAATTTTTGTGCAATATTTCACTTTGGAAATGGATGCTTTTGGTATTTGACATATATCAGTGACGGAAAAGAAATTTGAAAAAATAATTTAAGTAACTATCCATATAAATGAGATTCGTTTGTGACTTATTATCATTAACAAAAATGAGTTAATGCATTTCTTACGAAAATATTTTGAAATGAAAAAAATATATAAATGAAGAATAATTTGTATAATTTTTTGTATATTGAAAAATAATTTATGTATGGTATAATTGCTAGAAACAATAGTATGTCTTCTCAATATAATAGCTTAAAAAATTATTTTGCTTACTTTAACTTTCAATGAAACAGTTGTATAATTCCTATTTTTTATCATAAAATGAATGTAATTAAAAAGTTAATAATTAATAGTCAAACTTCACTAATCAATATAGGAGCAACAACCGCTCAGTTTAATCTTAATTATAAATGAATAATTGAGAAATGATGTTATTTTTTTGAATTTTATACTGATATCTCTCCGAATTTAAGGTACTTTCTGGTACTGAATAATGGACAGCGGGTAGGAAGTTAGAAACTATCAAAATGCTGCTTCAGGAATATAGTCTTGTTTGAATTTCTTAGTGACAAGGAGAATTTTTAATAGATAGTGGAATATTTTTACATGCTCCAAGGAAAAAAAGTCAAAAAGCTTTCAAACAACTATAGTAACAAATATGAATACATAAAACACATATAACATGCATTTCTCATTTTCAACGATGGTTGAGTATGAACCTAGTGCAATCCACCGCGATGAATATGGTCTTACGGCTTCATCACTTTAAGCCAAATATCCCTAGAGGAAAAAAGTTTGTGGACTAGCGTATATTCCTGTACCCTTCCCATAAAAATATCTTTGGCTAGGAACAGGAAAATATGCAATCGCAGAAACAACAACAATGACTAATTGCGATGGATTCGCTGGGGCCTGGTTGGTTAGAGCTTCATTCTTCTAAGCTAAGTTGTCATACTAACAACTTTATTTCATGATTTAGAGATTGTATAGTAGCGTTACGATTCAGTATAAGGTCAAGCGATTAACATGACTTATTGAAACTATTATTTATAGCAGCCAATAAAGAAGTAACATCATTCCATATGAGCATCCTAAAAACATCGATTTCAAAATCTGTAGACAGGAGTAGAATTTTGAACCATGAAAGAAACTATATTATATTCTGAGTTATGATAAACATAATTCAAGAAGGCTACTTTTAGACTTATTACAAAATTATAAAAGTGCAGGTAGGCGTTTCTTATTTTTCATCAAGCTTCTGAACAGCTTTTCACCAAGTAACAATGCTCAATGCAATGTTTATATGAGAAACTTGCTGAACAATGTTTTCATTTAATGTTCATGTGGCACAAATGATTAACTTTACAAATTAAAGTAAAATAAGAATGGTAGTATTGCCTATTTTACTTGAATAATGATTAAAGCTGATCATTTATATATCCCATCATTTTTTTATCATGTAAATTTTACAATGTCACCTATCTCTTTCTTGTTATAAAAGCCCAAACAATGTATATATAATATTTTTAATATCTTCTATGTTCCTGTATTAAAAGATGAAAATTTCTAGCAATAATACATATTTTTAAGCATTTTATAAAATCAACTAAGAGTAAAGTCCAATGATTTATTTGAATTCATTAGAATATGATTTAAAATTTTCTCTTATTATATCATACATTTTGTAGAAAAAAATCATTTAAATACAAGAAAAAGACACTAGCTTGAAAATGTTAAACACAATGCATTGGTTCTGCCTGAAATTTATAACCTAAGTCGGGGGAGAATGGTAAAAAACTGTTCTTCAATGCACAAATTTTCCCGCCAAATTACCCATTCTGTTTTCCGAAACCATTGTTCACCGAGATTTCAAAAGAAACCTCTCCTATCATAGAAAAAATTCTAATTTTATATCTGTTTAAGAGAAACATAGTACTTTGTCAAATTGCAATGCGATGCTATAAATGAACGAAGCATTTAAATGGAAAAACAAAAGAGATTAACTGAATAATTTTGAAGCTCAATAGTTTCACGGATTTTGTTCTTTAAGAAAGAAAGCCATTTTATTAAAAATTTTATTATTATTAAAATTTTGAAACGCACTTAAGGGATTCCGATATTTGTGTTATTCTGTGACAAAAATGCAGCTCCATATTCGATTAATACAAATAAAAAAATATTTTTTCAGTTATCTTAGAGAAGATATCAAGGATTCAGTAAATATAATTCAAAATGTATACAAAAAAAATTGCAATAGAAAATTCCGCCAAAATGTAAATTTTTAATGTTACAATAAAAATTTTTATTTGTTTTATTCTGCCAAAAAGTATAATTTTTTGTTTACCTCTCACATATCTAAAATGGTTCTTTAAGTAATTTTAGTCATATTAACATCAGTAAAATGTTTTCTTGAATTGCATACAAAAATTTCAATCTATTTGTTGATTTCTTTATTATAAAATAAATATAATATCGAGAGGTGAAATATTAATTTTTCTACATATATGAGTGGATATCTATTTAGTTAACTTTAAGTTTATTCCTATGATGAAGGTACAATTTTTTCATAATAGCTTATGAAAATAACATAATTTAACTCTCTAAAATTAATTAATCACATTTGACTTACAATTATATTAAGATTTACACTTGTAACAAGCATTAATTAATGATTATATAACTTATAAATACTTCTTAGATACTTTAAAGAATGAATTGTTTATTCAGAAACTCATTTGGGAGAAATGAGCAAGCTTATCCTTTAAATCATTTGGCAGCAAATGATTTAAAGGATAAGCTTTTGTCCAAGGCTCAAGTATGCTAATATTTAACTAGATAATATAGTATTATAATTATTATTTTGGATTACTAGAAAGACTCATCCATAATGTTTTTATTGGTTTTCAATTTTACAATTAAAAATTTACATTTAAATTAATTAGTTTTTTGATTTAGCCTTTACAATATTTTAAGCTTAGTTGTATAAAAATACTTTTTACTAATTTGTTTGTTTTGGAAATAAAATATAGATTAACAAAGCTCACTTTTGTGTACAATCATTCCAATTCATAAGCAAGGGAAAAATAAATCTCACCCCACTAGCTACAGACCTATATCCCTTCTTCCCACGTTGGCCAAAATTACAGAGAAAATCATTCTTACTATCCTATTAGAATATGATCATAACCACAGAATTACTATTCCACAACAATTTGGATTTAGGAGAAACCTCTCCACTACACATCAGCTCCTTAGAGCAGTCGAGAAAATTTCTGAAGGAATTTCTCAAAAAAAATCCACTGGCGGAATCTTTCTCGATATTGAGAAAGCTTTTGACAGAGTATGGCACTATGGCTTAATTTTCAAACTTATAAAATATAAATTTCCGTTTCCAATGATTAAACTAGTAAATAACTACCTCTCCAACAGAAGATTTGCTGTCAAGCTTAATAATACCATGTCCAATGATAAGCCCATTTATGCAGGCGTCCCACAGGGATCACTGCTGGGCCCATTTCTTTTTAATATATATATTAATGACATCCCACAACATAAAAACACCATGCTCTGTCTTTTTGCCGACGACACGGCAATTCTTTCTACCAGCTCAAGCCATTTGAAAATTCATTCAAATCTCACTGAACACCTAACGGTCATAGAAGAATGGCTAAAGGTCTGGAAAATTAAAATCAATCCAACTAAATCTCAAGCGGTTCTCTTTACAAGGAAGAGAACGCATTGCCCACAGATCAATTTATGTGGATACAATATCCCCTGGACCAATAAGGTCGATTACTTAGGCCTCACGATAGACTCCAAATTAACGTGGAAACACCACATCAATAAAATTAAAAATAAATTCATCGCGGGAAGAAAAACTCTTTTCCCACTTATGGCATACAGCTCAAAGCTTTCACTACCCAATAAATTATTAATCTATAAAGCCTACTTGAGACCAATTATCACATATGCAGCACCAATTTGGGGCGGGGCTGCAGAAACTAATCTTAAAATACTGGAAGCTCAACAAAGCAAATTGCTCAGACTAATCACGCAATCCGTTTATTACATTAGGAATGAACAAATTAGAAAAAACCTTGGCATACTAACGCTAGTTAACTATATAAAATATCTATCATTTAGATTTTATGACAAACTTTACCAAATTTCTAATACGGAAATTCAAAAAATTGATAAATACAATCCATATCAATTAATTAATTTTCATAGACCAAGAGCTGTACTGAGGCTTAAACCACAAACAAATCTTTCGATCCACTTCCCTAAATGTTCAATGGGAATGAAAAAATCAAAATAAGTAAACATTTCATAATCTGAAATAATTGCTGCCATTCAACTCCACAAATTCTTCTCTAGAGTTTCGGAATGCTTACAAACAAACCTTGTAATTAGACATGATCGTGCCTATTTCTTTATAACAAAAGTGGTATACTTACTTTGTCCCTCACTTATTACATTCCTTTTACTACTGTCATATTCTTTTTCTTAATCACACACTTTGTAGATAGTTATTTCTCCTTCTTAACTTCTATACATATTTATATAAAAAAAGTTGTTATATATGTGTGTATATATATATGTCTTTTTTTATTATTATTAAGAAGATCTCAAACAAACAATTAAATAAATTTGATTGTTTTATCATGTATAACTGTATTAATCAAGAATTTTGTTTCCTTAATGTTTGTATGTAAATAATTGTATTTGTACAAATATTTTGTTTCTGTAAATTATTCTTTTCATTTAAATATGTAAATCAAGAAGTTGAATTTTTCTATTTTTTTTTTTATTTTTTTTATTTATTTATTTATTTATTTTTTTTTTATTACAAATATTCATTGCCATGTATTGTACAATCCCTTGGGAGTACTTACTATTCCTTGAGTTAAAATTATTGCATAAAATTTATTTGTGTGTGCTAGAACTGTCTATTTGTTATGCAGATTAATTTTAGGCTCCAATCAATTTCACTATAAAATCAAGGTAAATGGCCCAGTGGCTACAAACCTACCAAACCTTAGACCTACTTCTTCTTCTTTTGTGTACATTGAATTAGAATATTTTAAATGTAAATTACTACTATTATTAAATTATTCTTTTATATAAAAGAAACAATGTGTGAAAAAAAATGTATACCCTCAAGCACAAAAATCTACAAACATTATTTAATATGCACTGTACATTTAATCATATTGAGCTGAGATAATGAGTTTGTATATTATAAATACAAACTATTGAAAACTTCAAGAAATGAAGTATATCAATAATTATCGACAAATACATCTTCAAAGAATAAAAGCCAAATATTCATCGCCTCCTTCATCAAATAAATGAATTAATTAAAAGATATTTGAAACTTCCGTTCACTGGATACTAAAATGAAATCCCAATAACTTCTTAGAAGTCAACAAACGTAAATTCAATACCTTATTAGCACTAAAATTATTACTGATTTCCCATAAAAGAGAGCGTAATTAATTTCTAGGTCCCTAAGAGCCAATCAACACTTTCAAAGGTTAGTTCCCTCCGTGTGAGAAGATGCGAATCAAGCAATAATGAGTTGCCTCTATTGTGTACCAACTTTTCCCGAGAAAAGTTTGATGAAACTCTTTTCCTTCTTCTAACTAAAACTTTCAGCTAAATAAAGCATTTCGTTCCCTAGAGGTCTTTACCTTTCATTGTGTCCCAGAATTCCCAATGAAAACCACCTGTCGATAGCAGAGTGGTTTTTAACCTGGATTATATTCTTTCCAAAGAAGATATAGAGAAAAATTTGCATATCTTTGGTGGAATATATTTTCTAGATTTGTCCCTGAATAGATTCTACGGAGTGGAAAATGGAATCGAGATTTACTTAACGGACTTAACCCTTTAGAAATTGTGCTGAAGTTTTCATTTTGTGAAAGGAATTCATGTCTTTCTATGGCGTTGAAAGCACTCAAAATCCCGGTTGTCTAAGACGTGATATTGAAAGAACTATATTGAAATAGGGAGCTTGCACACAGAACTTTTATTAAAACAAAGAATCTTAAACAAATTAAAGATTTACTTTAAAAAATATATTAACATTATAATACGCATTTGTAATATTTAACAACTAAATATTTTAAATTAAAATCGTAGATAGTTTATGAATGAAATGCATGAGTTATAAATAAAATAGGAAGTAGGCATTTATAGAAATTTTTATAATCATATACATATTTACAATTGTAAGTTGCAACATGATTTCGATGTAATAAAATGTATTTTACTTTTTATAATGGCCATTAAATAAATTATAAAATTTTAATTAACAATATATCTAAAAGCATAAATTGTTAGTAGGAATAATTACCTTTAAAATTTATTTTATTTCCCTTTTTAGTTTTCCAATAATGTTATAAACAGTTATGATAATCATGTAATGCCTATAAATGAATTAATTAAGAATAGATAATTAGTTAATAATTTAAAGAAATGAATAATTAAAATTTACATCTTTTCCTGAGTAGATCTCAACCTAAAATCCCTAAAAGATGCGCGAAAATGCTTTAGGAATACAATAATTTGATATTTAGAATATACTTTATTTACCTTTACATTTCTTATTTTAAAAAATAATATAATTTAACTAATGCTAAATTCTTTTTGAAATTTTGTTTGCTTAAAAATGTATATTTGAATTTATTACTTAAGTGCTCGTATTTGTAATATTCTCCATTCACTAAATTTCAAGTAAAAATTGTCAAATTTTAACTGGATAAATTAATTTTTAAAAAAAATCATTGATATATTATTTTTTCAGACCAAAAATTCAAAGTAATATTAAAATAACATCATTTCTAGAAAAAAGTTTCTATTTCCTGTATTATCTTTCATATATTTTAGCTTTCAAATAGATTGAGAATCGTATCAATAATTTAAGACAAATATATTAACAAATTTTTAAATGTATTGTTTAAATCTATTTTAGCGATTCTGTAATTTCTAATTATTACACTCCATGTATTACAGCAAATATAAAGAAATACACACAATCTCAATTAATATATTACTTATCAACAAGTATTAATTGCTAACGTAGGAAGTTATTAACCTTTTTTTATCTAATAAGTAGTAAATTAACAAATTTTCTTATTTAAAATACACAACTTTTATTTCATAATACTCAGCAAATGCACTTTTTTGAACACGTCATATTCTTAGGAAAAATATATATAAGAACTGCAAAGGCTATTTCGTCAGACAACATCTCATATTTTTGAAATAAGTTTAAAAAAAAGATGTGAACCTCTCAGGCAAGTAGAAATACAGCATACGAACAGAAAGATACAGAAATGCAATTTTTTTTTAACGTAGAGAATTCCCTTAACATAAGGAATACAATTTTCTATATATTCATTGAAGAAAAGCTATATTTACATCTTATACATTACATTTCTCTAGCTTCCATTGCTATGGATAGAATTGTTAATGAGTATGTTTTTAAATTTTGCTTGCGATACAGTAGTAGATATAGATATTGAAGATAAATTTTTTCACTTTTTGAAATTCATTATTCATTAAAATCATAAAAGTAAAAAAATCTTTAACTTTGCAGAAAATTTAATGTTAATAGATATATGGTTTCTGATGATTTTGGTTTTATATTATATTCTGATGAAAACTGTCATATCGAGTTCAAGAAATTTCTTGCAATTTATTTTAATAGTTTTGGATTATTTGAAACCTAGTTTTTTGTATAGAGAAGCATAAATTGTTCAATTAAATTTTATTTCATACATTTACGGGATTATAAAATATTATTACAATAGCATTGGAAGGCCGTGGTGGCCTGGTTGGTTAGGTTGTCGTTCTCGTTAGCAGAAGGTGTTGAGTTCGAATTCCGGTTTCGCCGAAGATCCGTCGTGTTCATTAATGGTAACCGGGGCATGCAAAATATGTCTGATCACAATGTTCTCCATGTTCCCATTCCAAATTAATACCTCTGGGGGTGGTTGGAGCCAGACTATGGGTCTTCACTGGCTTCAATCTCTAAATTGGAAGATTCAGGTGGTGCTGCCATCCATGAGCCCAAAATCGTACTTCTCACCTTCGTATGAGGGTGCTCTATTTAAAAAAAAAAAAGAAAAGAAAAGAAAAAAAAAAACGGAAGCTGCTTCTTCTCTGACTTTATTCGCCTAGTCTCTTGACTGGCGGGCTTGGCGTTGCCAAGTGTCATCAGTACCAATAGCACTGTAATACTTACAAATTATCAAATCTAAACATATTTATTTTTTAACACTTGCGAAAGTTTTCTTATGGGTGAGTAAATGTTTAAAACAAAGAAGAAACATTTAATATAATATAGAGAAAAATAATTTGTTAGAAAATAAAACTTTCAACTTATTCTTATTTTAAACCTTAAAACGTGAATAGTTATGTAATTTTATCTCTAAAATTTTTTAACTTTTAATACCGGTTTGATATTATAACAACTCTCACTTTCATTCATTGAGAAATTTTACCATTTTTCATTGCTTTTAATTCTGTTTCATATATTTACCTCAAGTTTTATTATTAAAAATTGATGTGCAGTACAGTAATACAGCTTACCAGAATAATTTTTCAGAGCAAATGAGAAAGTATGAACATAATAATTACATTATATACTTTATTTACTTTTCCATAATGCTAATGTAATTTTTTATTCTTATTTAGCGATTATTCCTTAGATTTCTTCCTTTTTATTTATTTTCCATTACATTAATGTAATTTTTAATTCTGAAATTTTTTAAGAAAGAAATTTATTGATTGAACTAAAGTAATTTCATTTTCATTTGACAAAAAAACTGCTATGTCTAACAAGATCAAACTATTATTTTCTATTATTATTTCTGCTAAAAATTGACTGAATATTATCAATGATAACTTTTAAGAAATATTCAAGTTATTAGGAAATATGCTGAAATCAATCAAAGCAAATTGTGAAAAATCTGTAGCCTTAGAGAACTATTGAATTGATTATTTATCATAATCAGCAAGCCGTTT
>JAPDSC010091830.1:0-10201 GCA_026290005.1 Latrodectus geometricus | reverse complement strand
TTTTTTTTTTTTTTTTTTTTTTTTTTTTTTTTTTTTTTTTTAACAATTTAAGCAAAATATATATATGAAGAGTAAATAATAGAAAATTTATCAAAAGTTATCATGAGACTATCAGGCATATAGAATTTGAGAGCCAATCCTTCAACCGTCATGTCTCACAATATTTTACCAACTTATCAAATTTCACATGAATAATCTTACAATTTATATAGTATCATCTTAGTAGATACAGTTCATTGGATTTAAGCATTCATATCAGCATTCCATATTCTATAAAACAGTAAAAACATTTCATTATAAAAAATTTACATATAAGATATTTACAGTCCATGTTAAATATCAGCACAATCGGTAAATGTTCATGAATCACAATGCACATATTCATTTTTTTCATGTTATATACTCAAATAGTTCACATTTCTCTTATAAGTCCATAAGAATACTGTAGATCAATTAAGTACCGTCTATGCAAGAAATATAAATCTATATATAATCATAGTTACGAGTGAGTCATCTCTCTCATTTCCACTGGCCAAATATATTTAACAGAAAGCAAAAATAAGTAAAATTAAAAAAAATAAATACAAATACAAGTGAAAAAAAAATTATAAGTGAACAACGTATATCCATATGTATATTTTATTAAATCGTGAGATATTTTTAATTTGGTCCTTTTTTTTTATTTTAAAAATAATATACCATTATCAATATTTTAAAATTTTCCTGCTTTATTTAACTGCTTTTCACTACAGTTCTCACTTTCTCATTTTGTTAACAATGTTTCTTAAATGCCGTAGTAATATTTGCTTTAATAAATCGAGAACTATCAATAAATAATTAAAAAGCGCAAAAAAAACGCCTGTTCCCCGCAACAACGATGGGAGAAAAAGAGAGTTCTTAGGGGAATCCCCCCCCCTTACACTCGCAGGACCCAGGAGTCCAGTTTGGCGTGGGACAACCGGTTTGTTGACCAGTACTTTTGAAGGAAGGAAAGGGGAAAAATTAGCCATTTCCTTTTTTGTTGCTGGAAACATTTTGTCAGAATCGTTGCTTCGCCTGTGTAACAGAGGTAAAGTAAAAAAAATTAACCTTTTCCTTTTCAGGCTTTATGTAAGTAAACCCATTTATTCCTTTCCTTTTCTTAAATTCTCTAACATCCTTTTGCCATTGTAAATTTAGGGCTTATATAAATTTTGTTCATTGTGTCCTATGTTTATGACCTCTCCATCATGACATGTATTCACCCCGTCGCCATTGTTCCTTCTTCCCGCTAAGAGGGACTGACCCTTTCCCGACGCTTTTGTCCTCCGGTAGGGCAAAAGTATTTACTCATGCTTAGCATAAATGTGAGCGTCGTTCGCTCATTATTTTCAGTCAAGCTGTATTTACTTTTCTAGTATAAATACTTGGGGAAAACCTTGATTCAATAGTCACCACATTTGGTGAATTAATCTTTATGACCTGAAAAGGTCCTGTAAAACGACGACGGAAACGTGTCGATTCATCTAAAAATACCGTGTCCCCTATTTTCACCTTAGAAGAACACGCTTTCTTTTTTTGTATTAAATTTTGTGTTGTTTGTGCTTTAATTAGATTTTCCTTAGCCTCTTTCTGAAATGTATTAAATGTTTGAACAGTTTTTTCATAAAATGTATTATAACTCAGAAATTTTTGTGCCTGGGGGTTTATTTCCCAATTATCCGTTAGCAACTTGAGATCTCTCCCGAAAAATAGCTGATTTGGAGTAAATCCAGTAGCTGGATGTATACAATTATTATAAAATGCAGCGTGTAAATTCACCGCTAATTCAAAATCTATTTCATTGCCTAATGACTGTAACGTATTCTTAAGAGATCCATGAATTCGCTCCACCTTACCGTTTGCAGCGGGATGATATGGAGTAGTAAATAAATTTCTAATCTTTAACTGTCGATTTAATTCTCTATGCATTTCTGCCGTAAATTGGCCACCTCTATCTGAAAGTATAAACTTGACCATACCATAAGCAGACATATATTTTAATAATTTTCGAACTATTGTTTCCGTTTTTATATTCGTTACTGGAAATAGTTCGATTCTCCGAGAAAAATTATCTATACAACTAATTACATAGTGTCCTGTCGCAAAACGTCCACAAATATCTACACTTAAAATTTCGCCTGGTTCATTTGGAATAGGTACATTCCCGAATTCTCTTTTCTTTTGTCTGTTTGGTTTAACTTTTCCACATGTTTCACACGAATTCACATAATTTCGAACATGTGCGTACATTCCTCGCCACCAATACTTACTAATTACGCCCTGATAAGTTTTGTCAGCTCCTAAATGAGTCATATGTGAAGTCTGAATGGCGTACTTCTGTAAACTTTTCGGTAATATAATTTGGGGTTGTAATTCCTTTTTACCTTTTATTTTCCCTAAATGCATAAGTATACCTGTTGATTTGTCTATATAAAACCGACTTATTTCCTGTTTAAATGGTAGTTTACCTCTATTTAAACCTTCAGTAATTCGACTTATCTCTACATCATCTTTCGCTTTTTCTCTAATATTTGCTAAACTTAATTGTTTCAAATCCATCACTTGCTCATTCCTTATGTTCGACACAAATTTCTCCCTCGACACGCTCTCTGTTCGGTGTTGATTGGCTGGTGCGGTGATGTCCGGCGCCTGTCTCGAAAAGGGGTCCGCTTGACCAACCGCTGCCTGACATCCCCCCTTCTTTCGTGATGATTCACTATATTTCAGCTCTGAATTTGTTTCACGGGAATCCTTTACTCCTGTGATTTTTTTAATATTGCTATTTTTGTTAATACATTTCAAAATATTACAGTTTTCATTATACCCAAATTTATTTTCCTCCATCCTAATTATTTCCTTATCAATAGTTATATAATTTTTGTTTCCGCTTACGCATATATTAGCGCTTTTTATAGCTTTGTAACTCAAAATAATATCATAATCCGAAGGAAATTTTTGGTTAGTTACGAAAAAGTTATCTGTTATAACTTTACCTCCTATTTTAAGAGACATTTCTACACAATCATTATAATAAATTATTTCCCCGGTAATTGTGGCGATATTTATTTGCTTAGGAACGCTCTTAACTTCTATATACTGTCTTATTTTATTGTATTTCAGCTGGGACAGCAGAGACACTGTGGCTCCAGTATCCAATAGAATTCTCGCCGACAGATCCTCCACTTCAAATCCATCCCCCACATTCAACGACTCGTCCACTACAACTCCCCTTACAATCGGTAAGTCCCTTTTATTACATTTTATAGAATTATTTAAAATTCCTGTAGTTTTTATAATTTCATTCTTATGTTTAGTTGTTAAATCAAGAGCCTCGCTATTTAAATTTATTACATCGCTTTTCTTATATTTATTTTGTTCCTCAATTATTACACCGATTTGTGTATTGTTCATAGAAAGCGCCTCTACGCTACTGTATCCCTTCCTATTTTTTTGTTTACTTATTTTGGGAGCAGTTTTCTCCTTTTCGAATTTTCGCTCCACCCCTAATTTCGCCTTTCCTGGCTGACTGGCTACGTATTTTCTGCCCTGGGCATTCGAGTTTAACGCTCTGCTATTCCCCCCAAATCGGTCACTCCTTCGCTGATTCGGACATGTAAATCTATTACCCCAATTACAATTTTCGTTATTATTTCTATTACTTTTTTCCGCTTGTATTTTTGAGAAATTCATTTTTGAAAAATTTTCATTTAATTTCTTTAAATGAAAGCAATTTGCAGCAAAATGCCCTGCCTTTCCACAAAACAAACATTGCCTATCCCTATCAACATTAACATTTCCATGCCTTATATTATTTGCAGATTCAGTTTTTTCTTTAATTATCGAATTTACTGACTTTACTCTTAACTTAATATAAAGGGATGCTGCATGTTGCACATCACTGGCAAGTTTCACAGCCTCTTCAAATGTTTGGGGATTTTTCAAAATGACTTCTCTTTGTAATTCTGGGAGAAGACCCTCAATAAATCTTGTTAGAAGCAATTTATTAAACAAATCTCTACTCTCACTTGATATTACTTGTGCAACGCCTACAAAATGAATACCAGCTTGTCTGAGTCGCTCAGCAAATGCCTTTACTGATTCATTTTCATGCATTTGAGTGTTTTTAAATTCTAAATGAGTTTCTAGCAACGACTGCTTTTCAGTAAAATGCTCTAAAAATATTTTTTTGAAATGCTCAAAAGAAGTTTCTCTTTGTAACTCAATATTTTCAATCAAAAATTTCTTCGCTGCGCCTACCAATTTAGATTTTAAAATTATCAGTTTTTCAAAATCACCCCAGTTTGCCAATGAGGCTACACTTTCGAACTGGTTAAACCAAAATTCACAAGATTCCTTATCACCTTCAAAATTTGACACTAATTCAATCATTGCCATATTAGATTGGGATTGGGAACTATTATTATTGGGATTATGGTTTAAATACTCAACTCTATATCTAGGCATATTACTCATTCAAATAATTACAATAATAATGAATTTCTAAATATTGTAACTTTTTTTTAAAGTATACTATACATATGCATATACTACTATAATATTAAATATTTACTTCAATTGTTACTCACAGATATTTACCAAACAATTGTATAAACAATATTTTATCAATACAATTAAACAAAAATTTCCTGCTTAATAATAGCATCAAAATGAAGTTTTTTTTTTTTTTAATTCATTATTTATCAAATTTTTGCATGACAATAATAATGCAATTTTAAATATAATCAAATAAGTGTTTCTTATCGCATTTTTTTTTATGCAAACCTATTTATAACAATCATTTCTTTAATTACTGAATGCTTTTCAATACTACTTTTAAATATTATTCATGATTGGTACACTTATATATATTTTGGTTATACACTCTTCAACAGTATACATATATATAACATTTGTTCAATATTGTGTACATATATACTCTATTTTAAAATAGTTATGCATTACAGTTGTCAAAGCATTCAATATTTTACGTTTAAAATTTATTCATTTATAATTTCAGAATTATTAACTTTTAATTGTTATCTCAAAATTATTCTGAAAGTTCTCTATCTCCAATTATTTCTTCATTCAAATTTTTTTTTTCAATGATACCAAATTTAAGGACTAAACCCGAAAAAAAAATTTTTTTTTTTAAGTACCGGCTTTATAATATTTAATTTTTAATAACACACAGTATCAAAATAATTTCCTTAAGTACAAAGTTTAAAAACAACAGTCTCGACATCAAATTATTGTACAAGGTATCAAAATTGAAAAATAGTCACGGCACCATTTTGTTGTAGTTTGGGGAATAGAGGAGATTTACAAAGAACATATTAGACACACAAAGTAATAATAATAACAATTTTTTTATAGTATTAAAATTTCAAATATTTACAATTTAAATTTAATGGTTTATTATCTTAACAACATATATATTCATATTTATAAAACATTGTGCGGCCAGTGGGTCCTGAAGAAGAGATTAAAATGACTCACCCCCTTTATAGTGCATTTCCCTTGGTAGTTCAGTACAGTTGCTTCCCTTTCTGTAGGCTCTCCTTTCCTCATCGCATTGCTCCAATATTACCGGTCAACTGTTTGGCTCCACGTCTCTCATTTTGTTCAGGTCGGAGCTTTACCTCTCCGTCACTTTCTCTCTATCATCTGCGGACTTTTTGTAGTTCTCAATATATCAGCTAAGACTTTTTATTTCTCTCATATCTCATCGTAGGGTTAGGTTTCTCTTCCTAATATCTCGTCGGAGGCTTTTCAATTCATATCTGTGAATTCTGAATTCTGAATCTGAATCTGAATACGAATACTTCTCCATCTTCAACTCCTTAACTTTTATTGCACTCATCTCTCCTCCCATTTTCTTCTATTGGATATTTTCTTGTATCTCATCGGTGTTAGGCTTCCAGGGAATGGTCAGAAATCTCCCCTCCAAAACCCTTGATTGGTCACACACAAACAAAAAGGAGAATATTTTAATTTCATATGGACCACCCATACATCCCAAGGGGAAAAGGACCCTGGGATGGAAAACTGCAATAAACTTTAAGTGCAGTTTTCGGGTGCCACTTTGAAATATATAGTTTTATTTCTTTATTACCCTTGTCTCTTTATATTCCAATTTTTATGTTTCCTTTCTTTTATATTTTACAAAACTACTGCCGAGAGGAATTGTTACAGAATGTATTTACAGTAACATCTGTTTCCTCTGCGGCTCCTTTTATGTCGTTTGCACTACGACAATAGACATCAATAAGAGTTCCTTAGTTATTTTAATTTATTTATAAAATTGACTCAAGTGTGAAATTCTCTGTTTTATGAATTACTTCTCGAAGGCATTTTAAATTTTTAAATAAATCTAGTTTGGCTTATTATTTACATTTTACAGTTATTATTATTGTTATTATGGTCATTTGAAATCAATAATTAGAGAAACTTAATTAATTAATGAAATAAATTAAACTTTCATTAATTTCTGAATTATATAGCATTTACACCTGTTAATGACTGTAAATATATATGCAAATTTAAATCAGGTGTTATAAAAGTATAAAATAGATTGAAAAATTTGAGATCATATTATTTTTATAGATTAATATTAATATGAAATCCAAATAATTGTATATGATTGAATTTAGGTATTGTTAAAATGTTTATTAATCAAATGTTTTTCTCTAACCATTGATAACCTAAGTTAAACAGGCATAAATTTCACAAGCTGTTTAAAATGGATTTTATTAAAACTATATTATTTTTAAATATTATTAAAATCATTAAAATTGTAGTAAATAGAAATCTAAAATAAAATATAACTTACTCAAACCTTAGCACTTTCATAACAAGTGTATAATTAAAAGTTTCAAAAAAGAATAAAATATTTTAAAAAACAGAGAAAAAAATGAGCTTATAAAAAATAAATTTTTCAGTGTAATAAAATTTTAAGTTAACACAAGCCAATAAAATTATTATAATTTTATTAATCCTAGTTTTAAATTATCTCTAAGTATGTTATCAAAAAATTTCACCAAATTTGAAAAGGAGGAAAAGATTTCTTTCAAAGACTAGTAAACGAAAGAACAAACAAAAAAAGGATGAAAATGTTTTGTATTTATAAATTTTAAACATATTAGATTTATTCTCGTATCATTACAACATCACAGATGCAGCATAAAAATAGTAGATTATGCACTTTGTGATATAATTAATGAACTATATAAAATTTAACTGACCAAAATAACTTTAAAATATCATTTATATTTTATAGGTATATTGAAGTTTTCAATTTTAAAAAGTAATAAGTTTTAATATTAGATCTATAATAATTAATATAGTTCTAATACTTTAATATTAGCTATAATAAGTAACTAGTTATAAAAATTAAGGATATTTATTAATTATCACTTAAAATACAGTATCAAATATTTCAATGTACTATAGGATAATCTTTGAAATTTATTCTGGGCCATTACCTGAAAAATGAATATTAAACAATGCCTTTTTCCCTAATATGTATATTTTCATTGATACTGGATTAAATATAATGATATTAGAAAAGCTATTTTTAATATTTTATTAAATTTAAAATGATGAAGTTTATAATATAAGAACATTTATAACAAAAATATTAATTTTGTAATATTGCAAAATTGTAGAAAAATTAATAACATATATAAATAAGCTTCATTTGCAAACAATCGTTAGTCTATGTTGATACATTTACTTTATGCTTAAAAACTTTTAAAAAGAAACTTACAATTTTTAGAAAATGTCAAATATTTTTAAAAATATATTTAATATTTTCATATTCTATTAATAAATCTGTGACTATATTATGCTTAAGAAGATAATTTATCTTTTAAAAATATTTATACCTTATACCTGTTGCTTAAACATTAATGTTAAAAAACATTTAACTTTTAATTAAAATTTCTAAAAAAATTACATTAATCATAGATCAGTTTTTCTAAATTATTTCCAAAACTTTTTGTATGTAATCGTACACACATATAATTTAAGTATCTTCTGTCATAAAAATAATTAAAATGCAAATAAAATTTAAACAACTTATTTGAAAGTATTGGTTATAACTTAATTTTATAATTTCAAAGAGATCAATTAAATTGTATTTAAATTCCAATCTAAAACTATTTTCATGTTAATGGGTTATATTTCCCCCAGGAAATGAAGCAAGTACCCAATACATACTATTGATGTAAATGCGAGCTCACTAACTACAAACTGGGGAAAGCGAATCATGATTTTAAAATTAAGTCAGACTTGTAGTTGTAGCGATTCAACGATTCCGATGTAAGCTGTTGAATGCAATATTTAATGCAAATGTCCTTAAACTAACAAATAGTATTTTAGTTTTATTCTGATTTCAAACAAAGTAATTCAAACTTGTTTGACGCAACTTCATTACGCATTTTATTAAAAGGATATATGATTTAATAAAGAAAAATTATTAGTTTTCAAATTTTTTTTTTTCATTCACAATTGATGATTTGTTTTGCTCAGTATTCAAAAATTTTATACAATTTTTTAATTACAAGTATAAAAAATTTAGATTGTTTTGAATCAATAATGCAAAATAACTTGCTTAATTGATAAAATGTTGCAATTTTATGAAAATTAAATTAATGTAAGAAAATGAAACCTGAAACGAAAAGAAATTTCAACGGGAAACGCAATAGCGCAAATTTAAAAATATTCTTAGAATATATTAATTAATTTTATTAAAAGCATTCTGTTGAATTGTTATAACTGTAGTTAGAATTTATTCAATAATAGTTGATTTGCTTTTGATTTGATTTCAGTTGATTAGAGAGATTTTTGATTGACTTGAAACCTTGAATAATGTACATATTTAAGAGAGCATGCTCTTTAGCATATAACGGAAATTATCCATTGGATGTCAGAGGTGAATTAAGGAAGTTATTTAAAACATAAAATTTGAAGCTTACACCTTTGGTGCAATACAAAGGAATGTAATCTCATTAAAATATTTTACATTTAAAAATAAAATAAAACAATTCAGGTCTTTTAAGATTGATTTAAACTAATTTAAACAACAAAAAATTAATATATTTCATAAAATATTAAAAAAATATATAAATTTAAAAATTATATATATTATACACAATAATTATTGTGCATATAACATGTCTGAATTTATTCATAATCACGAATACTGTTACATTATTGTTGACGGAGACTTTTAAAATACTTGATACTAACTTTCATTTCTTAAATATATTACCAAAAGATAAATTAAATGAAATTCTGTAATATCTATGTTAAACACTACTTATAATAAAATATCGGTAAATATCTGAGTTCTATTAAGTAATTTTGGAAAATTTAGGGGCCAAGAAAACTTAATTCTAGAGAAAAGATTGGTAAAACTAGACAAAAGTAATTTAGAGAGGAAACTAAAGAACAATAGAAACAACATAATAATTTTCATTTAAAATTTAGGAGCAGCAAACTCTAGCAATTACTGTAAAATTGCCATCATATAATACTCATTTGTTGACGCTAAACAATTTTTACAGAAAGTTCCCTTCATCACGCACATTTCCTTAACAAAATGAGTTTTGTCAACGATCAAAGTGTAATAGGGCAATTTGAAAGATACGATTGATTTTTAGCATCCAAAAAAGTAACTTTAATAAAAGATTTAAAGAAAACTGAATGAGAGAAAAAAATAAACTTAAGAAACTATTTGAAACCATTTATATTGTTTTTAGTATAAATGCTTGAATAGTTATAATAAAAATAATAAAAAATCATCCGAATACAAAAAAAAAAAGATTTTTTTATATTTACTAGAATTTTTTAAAGAGAAAATGTTTATTTAAGCAATTTGTTAATTACCGTATTTTCCTGTATAGAATCCGCATGGCCTACGCCTATATACGGCCTATACCAGTTCTCAGCAATTTTTTTCTGCTAATAATCGAAAATATATATTACTGATGATAACATGTGTATCATATGAAATAAAAAATTGACAGAATGATTAAAAATATAATGAATTGTACAGAAGAAGCATTTATTATGAAAAAGATCTGTTTGCATCCACTTCATTGCAAAATGCTATAAACTGAGATGAAAGCACGTGATCGATCAAAAGATATAATTCAGAGACAATTCCAGTAAAATTTAT
>JAPDSC010091823.1:44515-66409 GCA_026290005.1 Latrodectus geometricus | reverse complement strand
TATATATATATATATATATATATATATATATATATAGAAAATTTTAACCAATTTTAAAAGTATAGGCACTATATCACATAATTAAAATTAATTGCTATGAATTAAATATTATAATGTTCTAGTGTCATTGATATTCAAACAAATATTAGGATGATTTTTTATCAGTTATCGCTGTACTTTTATATCTGATATATGTATATACGTTGTGAAATAAATTGAAGACATTATTCCTATCAATCTCGTCATCAACAAATAAGTTATTTTATCCAAATAACTTACATAACTTATGATTAGAAAATAATTGATTATTCTGATTTTAAAATGGGATTTCGTTCCCATTTTAACACTGATTCCCTAACATACAGATATGCATCAATATGTACTAGTTGGTAACCACTTCGAAAAGTATTGAGCTAATGGCAATAGTTATTTCTAACGTAATGTTAGTCTAGATAAAATTAGGATTCAATCCTAGATAATTGAATTAAAGCGTCAGTCTAATGAAAGGTGTTATACTGCATCAACTAGGCAGTTGGTTAGGGCATCTTTCTCATTACCGGAAGATAGTAAGTTCGAATCTCGGCGTAACCAAAGTTCCGTCATGTTCAGTAAAGATATCTAGAACACGTTAAATATGTTATGGTCACAATGTTTTAGACGTAAAATGATACCTCTGAGGGTGGCAGGTCAAATATTCAGGGGTCTTAAGCTTGGTCCCTCCTAATAAATTTCAAAGACTCTCATCTGGCTCCTTCCAACTATTTGTTCTAACGCAACTCAGAGCTAGGTACACGGAAGGAAGCTGATGCAACAACAACACTGGTTAAACACGTCCAGCGATCTCCAGAAACCAGTTTGGTGAACACATGATGTGCCTCAAGCAAAAACTATATCTCAAATTACTATTGCTGATTTCTACACTGCTACTAGTGCTCATTTACATTAGTACCAATTTTTGCAAGACAATTTCTCTATCGTGTTACATGATTCTATTAAAATAACTTTTTTTGTATAGTTTTACTGTGTATTCTTCATCATTTTTTAAAAATAAAATTATTAAGAGAGAAATATAAATAAATAAACTACTTACTGTATCCAAGAGTTCTATGATCTTTGATATATAAAACATGTAAAATGTAATTAAAACCTAGAAAAAAAAATTACATTTTACTAGGTATACCAAAAAAGGATTTGAAGACTTCAGAAATAGAAATTCATAAATAGTTTTTAATATGTGTGTTGCTGTGTTTGAATATTCATAAATACACTGCCTGACATAGAAAATCAAACACCATGAAGTTTTGGTCTCATAAATATGCAATTTTCGGAGATTACTCAGCGGAACATGTTATAAAAATAATGTAAAATGCAACTTTGTCATGTGATTATCGTGCCAGATAAAAGGGGTAGAAATGGTGGAAAAACCAACAGTCTTATCTCTTTGCCGCTTAGGAAATCTAGTATTTCGGGAAGTTCAAAGCTGCAGAAGACACGTGGGAATGAAGTGATGACTGGACGAGGACACAGAAGACAGTTCCGTCAAACTGACGGTTTTGTGAGAGGACGAATTGTAGGCTTACGTACGGCTGGTTGGTCCTACCGTTGTATCACTGCTGAAACCCGCCTAGATGCATCAACTGTGTATAAAGTTTTGGCCAGATGGGTGAATGAAAAAAATGCTAATAGTTGCATAAGATCAGGTACATCTAGACGGACAACAGAATGGGCGGATCGACGCATCCGAAGGGCAGCTGTAGCGACCCCACAATCAACTTCTCTTGGCATTCTGCGCTATGTGCAGTCACTTCCACTTCTTCTGCGAGAACAGTTGCATGACGATTGGCTGAAAGTGGTTTCCACACATACCACCCTTTACGAAGACTTCCATTAAAACCAAGGCACCGTAGGAAGAGATTGCGATGGTGTCTTCAACGAGCCACTGAATGGCAGAATATGGTGTTCAGTGACGAGTCTTGGTTCTGTTTGACTAATGATTGTCACCGTCTGGAGGTGTCGGGGAGATAGAGCTAATTCGAATTGTTGAACGCAACACCACTCGTCAACGTGGAATAATGGTTTGGGGTGCAATCAGCTACGATAGCAGTGGAGGACTACTACTTAGTGGAGGAACATTATCACATTACACGCATCAGAGGCACATTGACGTTCACGACGGTACGTTGATGAGGTACTGCAACCTGTTGTGCTACCTTACCTTCAGCAGCTCGAAGATAGCATTTTCCAGCAGGATAACGCACCATCGCACACGTCACTAGTCAGCAGACAAGCCTTGCAGAATATCTAGTAGCTTCCTTGGCCTGCGATGTCTCCTGATCTTTCCCCGATAGGGCATATCTGGATGGAATTGGACGTCGTTTGTCTGTTATGACTCAGCCTCCGTTAAGGGACGAACTGTGCAGAATGGTTCAGACCATATGAGCTTCTATCCAGGACATTGTCCGCAAATTGACTCTCTACTTAGCAAACTGTCTGTTTGCATCGCCGCGAGAGGCTGCCATACTACTTACTGATTTTCTTCATATTTCGTCAAAATTTATCTTTTTGTAAATAACGTCACTTATTTATACATGTGGTCAGGCAGTTTATATGTATGCATTGCGTAATAATATTAATATGAAATTAAACGAAATGAGAAAATACATGGATATTTGCATAAAATGTTATTTAGTGAAGGGAAGGGAAATATTTAACAAGAAGTAATTAAATTTGACCAAAAAATAATAATTGAAATTAAAATCGACATAAGTAAAGGATTGAATGTAAAATTAAAGATAAATTTTTCATTCGAAATTTCAACAGCAAATTCTCAGAGTTCATTCTGAATCATTTGATTTCAAAAGCCAAATAATGAACCTAGAGATTAATTATTCTGAGATTCAAATGTGGATACACAAAATGCAATATAACTCTAATGTCGATTTACAATATCAAATGAATTCCTGGAGCATTTCATTTTAATGAGTAGCATTGCATTTCAATGAGCACTTGCTAGATCCTTATATTTAAAAAATAATGTTATTTCTCATAAATTGTACTATAAAAATTTTAAATATTATGATCATAGAAATTATCAGAAATCAAATTACAACACGTTTCCTACAAAAACATATTTTAATATGATGCCTGTCTAAAAACATCAAAAGATATAAAATTTTAAATTTAAGAACTATTAAAAATTACGAAATTTAAGAACTATTAAAGTTTACAAAAAATATAGTCTAAATATATCCCTATAAAATTAAAATTAGATAGCTCGACATACATTTTACACCTAAGTCTGTTTTTACACGGTCTTTTTGTACACGGTTTTGATATAACACGGTTTGAAAATTGAATATTTTTAATTTTTTTACACGATTTTATTCCATTTAGCACGATTTGAAATTTTATGTACTTAAATTTTTTTTGTCAAATTTAATTTTTGCGAAGTATGTTCATATCACAAAAAAGTATTTATGAAAGAAAAAAGTCTGAAACCATCGATAGTATCGATAGTTTGCGAACACTAGCTTAAAGATTTAAGTGAATTCCCCTTTAGCGCGTACAAACAAGTAGGGGAATTCCCTTTATGTGCATACAATAAAATTTACTGGTCAGAGCAATTGAAACGTGTTAATATTTTGTGAACTGTCAATGCAATAAGACGTGTTTGGTAAAGAAATTTTTTGCAGGCAAATTTGATTTTCCATTAAATTTAATTTTAACGCATTAAGATAAAAGGTAAGCCAAAAAATATTTTGTATTTATTCAGTTATTTACGAATAACTGATGACGACAGCAATTAAATTTATGTTGTTGTATTTATGATTATCACTTATTCTATTTTATTTTATTTTTTACCTTAAAAATTGAATAACCTATTCTTTTCGTTCACAACATAGTTTTTTAGTTCCTGAACTTGCCATACATTTAATTTATATTACTTTTAAGATTAGAGTGCATATCTTTTTTATCATTAATTACTATGCTTGTGAAAATAAGCATTATATATTTGATTTAATAAAATAAACATGAATTCTTGTTCTTAAAAATTCTTGTTTTTCACTAATTTTAATAGGTTTTAGAGATTAGGAACAAATCACCCATTTTTGTATAAGATCAATGTCTTTTTTTACACGTTTTTTTTTTACACGGCTTCTTCTGGAACCAATCTACCGTGTAAAAACAGACTTAGGTGTAATTGCTTTATACAGTAAATACCTCAAAACATTTTACTGTTTACTTTCCAACGCTTAAGTGTGAAAAAATATCCGATAAGAATTAAAAAAAAGATAATTCTTTAGAAATATTTTCAATAAAAACATCATGTTTTTCTAAACTCATATTAATCATTGAATTATGAAATCATAAATTAAATAAATAATTTAAGTTGACTTAAATTTTTATCAATTTTACTTGTTTGTAGAAACTAGAAAACTAAAGCACGCTTATAACAATAAGCGTTAAAAATATTGACATCTTTTTAAACCTAAATAACATTTTTTTCCCATGAGGCTATTATTGTTGTTGTTACTTATGGCAATTGACTAGGCGTATGAAGTTAGATAAAGCATCTTCCGTTTCTGAACAGAGCACCCCTCATGAGGATGGAAGTATAGATTTGACTCAGAGGTGGCAGTACCGTCTGGGTCTTCTAATTTAGAGATCGAAAGTCAGGGAAGATCCAGACCTGACTCCTAAAGCCCCTAGAGGTATTAATTTGGAATGGGAACATGGAAGACATTACGACTACTGCATATTTCAAGTGCCCCAGTCGCCATAGTGAATACGACGTATCTTCGGATAAGCAGGGATTCGAACTCACTACCTTCCGGTAACGAGAACGACGCCTTAACCAACCAGGCCATCTCGACCCTAAGGTTATTTGTATACTTTATGAGAAATTTCAAACTGTTCAATAATAATAAATAAGTAAATAATTTCAAATGAAAGACAATGTTTTCCAATATACTGAATACATTTCATAATCAACATTGTCAAGTTCTTTAGTTTTAGCTTTTTTCAACAAATTGATGTTTTACATAATATCAATTTGCTCATACTTCTCAAATAATGCCCCACAGATCAAGTCATCATTATGAAATTTAGATCCTTAGTATATGTCCGTGTTACTTTCATTAAATCATATCTGAATCATTAACATATATAAGCTTTTCTTAAATAAATATCTCAAAGATTTTCTGAATATTAGTGAAATGTATTCACCAATGTATTTTAAAAAGTTTAATATGAGAGGATAACTGAAAAATATGTTCACTTCTTTCACATATTTTCTTTAAAATTCTTGAATTACTGTCACACTTTTCTGCTTCTATATATAACAATATATAGGTTTTATTTCATGGGTTTTTCTTAGCAAAAAAATATAATTTTACAGTTAAAATGTTAGTTTTTAATGAGAAAAATATAAGTTTTGCAGCATATTCATTACAGTCTTATCAACATTAACAAAACTTAAAAAAACATACTGTATCAAACAAAATCCAATGGATCAATAAAAAATATTATATAGTTTTCCGTAAAAAACAAATAATTTAAAATTCTATAAATTTAAGAAAAGTTTTATGGGTAGACTTACGTTTATAGCATCCTCATTGTTTGAATAGTCAATGGGTTCACAATGCCAGCTATAATTATTAAACCAACCATAGATACAAAACTGAAAATTTAAAAAAAGAAAAATACAGTTAATATTACAAAAGGTATTGCTTTAAGAGAGTTGTTTTAGAACTAATTCAAAGCATTCATACTAAAATTGTCTCAAATTTATCATAAATGTAATAAAATTTAAATATTTCAAATAACTTATCAATAAAACAATTGAAATCTAAATGTTCTTTAAAAATATGTGTAACATAACATTCTGACATTGGAAACTTAAAACACTTATCTAGAAATCCTGAAGAAAAGTTTAAAAAACATTGATTTTTTTTTTGTATATGATATAAAAATATAAGCAGTAAATAAATTGCTTTTTCATAATGAATAAAATAATTAAACGAGTTATTAACTGTCTCCTTGAACCAAAATTGCTAAAAGAACTTGTTAGTTATCTTATCAAGTTGAACTTTAAGTGTGCTAATTGTATTGCTGTTATATTAATGAATTATTTACATATAGAAAACCATAAAACTTACTACTACAATAAAATCATTATAAACTTTCAAGCCCTGGTAATTAGTTCAACAATGCTGCTTGTATTAAATTAGCCCTGTACTTTTAAGCATATTTTCTTTTATTAACTCTCAAATATAAGCAAAAATTATGTACAATATACTGAAATTTAAAGCACTGGCTTTACCAATATAAAGAAAATCTACTGCAGATTGTACATGTCAGTCTATTATCTTAAAGCAATAAACTCACTGTGCCTATAGCTTCCAAAGATAAATTAAGAGAAAAATGCAAAACAATGCAACTTATTTAATACTTCAAAAACAATAGTTCGGTGCTTCGAAATTTAGTTACTGAAGTAATTAATAAGAAATAGAAAGATTATTTTAAAGATTTTAAGAAATTATAGTATACAAAAAACTAATTTATATAGTACTCACTCTTAGAAGCATCCACACGCTATAAAAAACAAGCAATCCATTATAAATGAACATGCAACTCCGGAGATGATATGGCTTTTTATTTTCCATCCATTTCGGGCCAATAACTTTAACAAACACAAGATAAAACTCTACTATGGCTATTGTTTTTATTGGTGTATCCATCAAAGGCCATGTTGCCAGTCTGGGATCTTAGAAATCACAAATTTAAAATATATTATCGTTTTATTCATATTTTAGTTTAAAGTATACATTTACGTATAAGAAAACGCTTTTGTATCTGCAAATGCTGAATCCAGCAAATTATTTATCTTATTCAAGGAATAAAACAAACAAAATGTTTAAATTTAAATCATTTTGCAGTTTAAGTTTTGACTTTTTGTTTTATAATTTAAAGCTTGTATTCATTTTTTATAAGAAACTTTTAAAAAATTTAAAAACTTTAAAAATAATTATTAGCACAAAGGTAAAAATCTAATCAAATTGTATTGTCGTTGGAAGATATTTTGAATATTGCGAACAAGAACATGTTTCATACAAAACCTTTTTTTAATTTAATATGAGTAATATACATCCATATTGTTATCAAATGTAAATATCATTTATAACAATACTGCTTAATATTTATATTATGTCTAACTGGATTATAAAAATATGCATATTATTGAATATTTATGAATATTTGTTATTCATTTAATTACTGCTTTGTTCATACAATGTACAACTTACTGTGACTTAAATATCCTGATATCCTAAATATTGATAAATAATTTTATGTTGATTCTAAAAATTAAACATTAATATTTTAAGTTAAACATTTTTCCGAAAAAAATGTTTATTCTGTTTTAAAAAAATGATCAGTTATGCTTACCTCCATTTTTTAAAACATAATCAATGACTACATCAATATTCCACGAATGAGATTGATATATTGCAGCGATGAATTCAGCTGCCACATATGAAAAACTAAAATAAAATATATAAAAGGAAATAATTGTGAAAAATTAAAATACTCGTTATATTTTTTGATATCTCAATTTTTAAAAGCGATTAATCAGATATTTCACGATTATCCTTGCATTTTCTCAATTAGCAAAATTATATACACTATAAACCTCATTAAAAATGATCAGAAGTTAATATCTCTTTGAGTTAAAGTGCATCAATTTAAGTAAAGAATAATAAAAACTTTATACTAAATTACAAAATAACCTTGAAGTATTGCAGCAGCTGTAACTTGAAGCAATCTTGTGTATTACATGAAATTGCAACAGATTCTCTCAGCTGTTCTTTATAGCTTTGATTAGACTAAATGAATAACCATATTCTTAAATGTAATTCTATATATATATATATATATATATATACTGACTACGGATGGGGAGGAACTGGGTTCAAATTCCGGCTCAAACAATGAATGTACTTTCTATCTCTTTCTTTGTATTTCTTGTCCTTTCCTCCGATAATGGATGAATGTGGCTCGCCCTATAAACGGGTTTGTGGTGGTGTGACGTGGGTAATGCTACTCGTGACTTGGTTCACAGGTGCCCACTGGGTAATGATAAATGAGTAGCAGTTTCTGGCCTTGCAATAGCAAAACGGTTAATCACCTAAATGCCCGCCATTAGAAAAAAAATAAATTCCATTGAAATATTTTGTATAAAATACTTTAATTTTTATGCCACTTAATCCCTTTCAAAAATGGTTTTCTCATCAGCTATTGCTCTCTAACATTTTTATAGAAACTCAAATGTTTTTATTTTGTGTTTTTAAATAAACATGCAGAAGTATAAGCAAAAATTTTAGAATAAAAATGTTTTGAAAAATTTGGACACCGTTAAATTTAAGGGAGATATCTTTTCTTATTCTTTGTTATTTCAACTATGTATACATAGACCACTTGTACTATGTTATAGAGAACTATATTATTACATCAATATTAACATTTTTCCTACATGCGTTTAAATGGAATTCTAAAACTTCTTTTTTCACATTTTAAAAATAATTTTAATTTTCCCATTTTACTTGTCTTGAAAGAAAATATCTACGGCATCTTATGGGTAGACTCTCATCGTCCATTACTTTCCAAGACTTAGACATACCTTGACTGTCTAAATATTATTATAAGTTAGTATAAACAGCTTATAAATAATGTCTGTAGGATTTTTAGCATAAAAATATTTTATTACAAATGTTGTGTAAGCTTATTGTTTTTTCAATTTTTGTTAACAGATAGCGTTTTCTTATTGTTTATTAAAACTTTATTTACACGAGGACATTTTTCATTTAAACTTAGCATTGACATTGCATTTATATGTCCGCCGTGGCCAGGTTGCTTAGGGCGTCGTTCAGAAGGTAGTGAATTCGAATCCCGGCTTATCCGAAGATCTGTCGTGTTCACTGATGGTGACTGGGGCACGTAAAATGTGTCGCAGTCGCAATGTCCTCCATGTTCTCATACCAAATTAATACCTCTGGAAATGTTAGGAGCCAGGCCTTGTGACTTCTTTGATCTCCTGTCTCTAAATTCGAAGACCCAGGTTGTGCTGCCATCTATGGGCCAAAATCGTCATTCCACCCTAGTTGCGGGTTGCTCTGCTCATAAACGGAAGACGTCCTTTCTGACTTCATTTGCCCAATCTTTGATGGGGAGGCTTGTCTTAGCCAAGTAACATTTGTAACAACAACACATAGTTTTTATGAGACAATTGCAGGATTTTACTTCCTATATTGATTTCTTGAAGTTGGTTGAAATGTTTTACTATCATCTTAATATCTTCGAATCGTGTATCGAACACGATTCTGTGTATCGAATTGTGTATCATACGCAATCTGAGAGTAGCTACCTGATAACTGAGTAGATAACATTCCTTTTTCGTAGGCTGTTGGGCCCGGATTCGAATCCAGGTTCGGGACGGAGGTCCATTTCTCCGTATTTCATTGTCTTTACTTCTGGTAACGATATATGAGTAACAGTTATCAGCCTTGTTGTGGCAAAGAGTTAGTCCTTCAAAGCACACCGTTAAAAAAAATCAATCTAAAAATAAGAAGATTCATAAAATTTCATTATTATATATAACTAGTAAAGAATATTATTTTTACATATAGTATTCTCGTTATATTAGTTATTTGTTATAATTTGATCAAAATAGTTAATTACATTACATTTTAAAATAATAAGCTTTTAATTAAGGATCAAATGACTTTCAATCAAAAGATTTAAACAAATTCAGAGATATTTTGTTTGTAGACATTCAATCGAAAACATAATAGAAAAATGAACTCATTACCTTTAGCCTTCAAAATAAATAAAATCCAAACCTTAAGAATATATTTTATAAGTGAGATATTCAGGACAATTTTACTTCTATGAATATAAATTAAAATAACAAAATTAGAAACCATATTTCAAAAGAACGTGGAAAAGCAAACAAACATCATTATTTGTCTGTCTAGGAATGATGCACATTGTCAACATTTTATTATCCATTGTATTTCATGAAGAAAGATTTATTATTTCACTTTAATGGATTTGGATTTCACTCTTTTATGTGCTTGTAGAATAATTTATAATTGCTTCGGGAACTGTTCTAAGAAATTAGAATCATTGATTAGCAAAAAGAGCATTTAATTCTTCATTTTTATTCCTGAAAATCCATCAATCATAGGGGAGTTTCTCATTAAATAGAACTTCTTGGAATTACTACCATGAAGTCCAATTATTATTATAATATTTGTAATTTAATCTTTATTCATTTCTTAAACTGATAGAAGAAACTATCTTAAAACGTCTTCATTTAAGGTTTAAGTTTCCCCCTGTGTTGCTGAATGTGATCAAATTCAGATGATTTTCATATAACTGCATGCATTATTTATTTATCTGCTGTATATCGCATATATATTACTATTAACATCTATACATCATAACAAAACAGTATTAGTTTATAATCGTTTTCTTCGAGTAAAACAGAGTTACATATTCTGTGGAATCTAAAAGCAGTATCAATTTCTTTAAATGTTTTAATTCTTATATTTAAAATTTTCCTTCTCTTCCTGCAAATTACCTATTATTTATAGATATTCTTTTATACCTGAATTATTTCTTTTTTGGTTTTTTAGCTTGAAAAGTAATTTTTATATTGTATATTGTATTAATATTTCAATAAAATTTTAAAATTTGCAAAAATTATCGGGAATTATTTGAAAATCAACTTTAAATTATGTAAATTTTAGTTTTATATAATAATTTAATGTTAACATAATCAAACGGAAATAATTCACACTATAATTTTACTTCAAGGATTTAAATGATTAATCAAGTGCATCATCTAGAATGGACCTACCAGCTTAGGCTGGTAGAGTCACTCTAGAAACGAAGGCTGCTCTATTTTTCTCGTCTAACACTAGTAGTCAAAAGTGCTAAGTCAGTTTTCTCCTTTGAGAGCACCAGGCCTTGGTAAAAGCTCTGGAAGCTTGAGAAAATCTTAAAGACAGACCAGCCGCAGAGTGAAAAACGCTATAACTTTTTGGATAAACATGAATTTACCTGTCAAGTAAATTTGTGTTTAGGACAATAGGGTGTCTAGAACGATTCGTGTCTAGGGCGATAGGGCAGTTGCTGATATTTTGGGAGAGCACTATAGTGGAAGTAGTCAGTTGTAATTTTAATAGTGTAAGAAATAATGTTATAACACATTATAGAAGAATTATCCATTGTTGCCGTAGTTCAGCAGGTGATTTAACCACTTTTTTACTCTGCAAAAACAAGAAATTGAGGTCCTAGATCCACCTAAATCACTGGTTTTGATGGCATTCATGGCCAGATGTTAAATCACCTGGGTACAAGCGGGAAGAAAGGACTCTTGTATATCTTTAATCATTATTAAAGTTGCTGCAGGCTTCCTAGTGACTGAAAAGACTCACACTTCGTATAATTAGAAAGCCTAGCTAAGCAGATTGCTCCCCTGGGAGCAACAAGTCACTGCGGTCATTGGATCGACCTGTATTTCATGTAAAATCATGCAATGCGTCATTATGGATAAATTTAATATCACCTTGATTCAAATAGTATGCTTTCAGCGGAACTGAAGGGTTTTAGACACAGATTCGGTACTGTTGATTAAATTTTGTATATTTTAGCCAATGTATCAAAATTTAGCAAAATGTGAGGCCAAAAAAACCACTCTGTTTTTTTTTTTTTTTTTTTTTTGGACCTTACTAACGCTTTTAACACAGTCTGGTGCAACTTATTAATTGTAAAGAGGCAAGATGATTTTGGCAGAAATAATAATGTGATTCCATAATAAATGATACCTTGCTTCCAACTTCCATGGATTTCGAATATTTTAAACAATAGACATATTAGGCTTAAATTTGGTAATTCCGTTTCGAAATATATTGGGCTTTATTCAGAATACCACAGGTCTTCTTATTAAGCCCAACTCTTTTTGCTTTATTTCTGACTAACATCGAGATAGTCATATCTAAGGAAAACAACATTAGTACTTTTGCAGATGATATTGCTTGTTGTATGGGGTTCAGATACCAATATTGACTCTTTGGGGGTGACCCTTAATCAGTCGCATTCTAGCATTGGTAGTTTTGTGGCTGACCGCAAGTTATCTTGAAGCGTTTCAAAATGTGTTTCTTTCTTTTTTAACTATTAATAGACATCTATATAGATACCAACCGCATTTATGTATTGATAGCCTTTCCCTGCCTTGTGAGAAAATTTCCAGGTATATTAGTTTTGTTGTTGATTTGGAGTTAATTTATAAATTGCATCTATTCAGGTCCAATTTACAAATTAGTAGGAGTATAGTAGTTAATAGTTTAGTAGGGAATGGCAGAAATCGTCTCTATATTCTAAAGTACTCATACGGACGTGATTGACATGCTGATGTAGCCAACCTTGGAAATATTAGGTTGGGGAAAAAGTTATCCATTATTTTTTCGTTAGATGTCTGTAGTGATCGCTATCTCATGAGGTATCTATCAAACAATCTCAAATTTATGCTCATTGGAAAGGTGACATTTGACACTAAAATATTCTCTTGCGGTTTTTTGTTAGATTTATTCAGTTATAAGTACAAGGTTTTAAAAATAGAAGACAACAAACAGAAAATTCGATACATTTTCTTTTATAATGGCGAAAATGCTAACCTGGTGGCTAAAATTGTGAAAGGTGCTTATCGTCCTATATATGACTGTAACAACCAGTTACGCACAATTTTGGTTTCGTCGATTCCGTTTGGGTATTTGGATACTAAAGATGCACCTCGCATGGATACAACATCGTCGAGAATGACTATAAAATATCAAAAATTATCAAACTTGACAGCATGTCAGCAGTCGTAGCTTCGCACAAGACCTAAAAATCTACATGAAAACTGTTTTAAACCTTTTTACAAAGCGAATCTGAAAGAAGTTACAAAAAGTTCACGTAAAAATAATGGATTTCTTTTTCCCCAACCTAATATTATATTTTCCTCCCTTTGGTTAGAGAGATCTTTAAATAAATATGTCAGTTATTTTCCGGCGCTTTTTTCAAAGAATCTTGAGCGATTGGAAAGAGTTCAAATGAGTGTTGGCAGGATTATTACAAGTTTGTACAATAGTTGTCTCAAGGAGATAGTTCTTTTTTAATCTGACCTTTAGCCGATATACTAGCATCAAGAGCTGCTTTTTTGAAATTATTTCAGTAAGATAATTAGTTATGAAGCACTTCACAGAATTGCTAATTACCTTAAATCCTGGCAAAATAATGAAATAGCTTAAGTGAAGAATCTAGGATAAAATTAACATTTTCAGTAAAGATAATTGATTAAATTATTTTTTTCTTTTTTTTTTTCAAAATCTTTGTCGAAATTCTAATTTTCATATTTGCTTCTTGCTCTTTATAGAGGTAATAATAATTTTTCTTACATAGTATATAAATTATAATTAGAAAGGAAAGAAAAATAAAAGATTATGTCGTGATTGAAATACAAATAGCTGGATCAATTTCTATGGTTAACCTTTTTTTATATAAATAGTGCTAATCAGGTAAAATATAGAGATATGAGGCGAGAAAATTTTTTATCCTGTTATCTGGTGTTCTTTTCAAATCATGTTAATCAAATACATTCCATGGGTAAATATCGAAAAAAATATTAATAAGAAAAACAAAAATTTACATTCTAATTTTACCCTTCTCAATATAATCTATTTTAGAGAAATAATAGAAGTTCTGTAAGAAATAAATGAAAATTCATTATTAAGCAATTCTGAAAATTCTTGTGGAAGTTTCTATGTACGCTTGATTGGAACTTCTATGTACCAAGAATTACATATTATGGTTTTAATCGGAACAACATAATATAACACAATTATGATTATTACATCAATTTACTGAAAAATGTGTACATATTTTAAGTTGTTTTATCAAATATTTTTACTGCAGAAATGCTAAACTTTAAAATCAATTTACAATTCTATGAAATTTATTACATCCTTAAGAGCATTTATTCATCTTCTTATAATAATCCTTTTTTTTTGTATTTTACAAAATAATTATGATTATTTTTATGAAGGGTAACAAAATTAATATAATTTTAATGAAGCAATAATGCCAAAAATAAGATAATTAAATAAAGTGAAACTTCGATGGTTAAGGTTGAAACTTTATACCAAATAAAGCTAGAAGATACTTTATTTAGCTAATCTAATATTTCTATTTACTATCAAAAGCTTTTTTAAGATACACTCAAGAACACTGATAAAAGCACGAAACTTTGAAAATAAGAGCAATGATATCCGATATGCAAATGATCCAAGTTTGACGAAAATGCACATAACCATGCAACCAGCAGCGGCACTGCAATCAGAAAGTGGTTCCCATATAAACCGGTGCAAAGTGGAAGATTTAGAAACGTGACGATACTAGAAGGACTTTAGTAAGCGAAGAATGCTTAGGGAGACGTGTCAGTTTGTTTATTTGTTTGTCACTCAATGGCTGTTTTCTTGTACATGAGGACTAATTAAACCGGATCGGGAACTACGGGGAAGACTTGTGAGATGACATTTTGTATAGTTAAGCCAATTTGAGAGGGGCCTCATCATTGGCTTGAAAACCGTAGGCTGGTCGAGGTATTGTGTTGTTTGCCAGATAGATCGTTCGGAGTGTATTTTCAGAACATGTTAGGATAGAATAGACATAAATTGTTAATCATGTGTGGAGTACCGGGCATGAGTTACCAGGAAGATGACGAAAAGTGAATTGAAAGATCATGCGGCAAGCACTCGTGGTATTTAGTGATGAATACCGGTTCAGACAGATGATAAATACATACGGGTGTGGAGGCGCTATTGTCAGCGGTACACTTTCACCCACATTGTTGCTTGACACATTGTCCACACAGCAGGCATAATGGTCTAAAGGGGGTCCATATCCTAAGATAGCCGGTCCACTCTTGTTATGGTACGTAGGACCTTAATAAATCAACTTTATGTTGATGACGTTTTTCAACCCCACGTGAGACATTTTCTAAATGGTCTTCCTATGGGAATTTTCAACAAGATAATGCTCGTATGCATACAGCTCGAGTTGCTCGAGACTTTTTACATCACGCTTAGACTCTTCCATGGCCAGACTTGTTCTCTATAGTGCATGTTTGGGACCAGTTGAAGCGTCAGATATCTCTTTGTCATTCAATGTTCCTGAATAGACATTGACATTACCTATTAATTATTAATCACTGCTATTAAGTTTGATTTCTTGTGGAATATTTATTTTTTATGAATGAATATTTAATTTAAAAAACTTTAAGTTTTGAATTTGTTGTGTAAGAACATAGGGGGAAATTCTCTTTAAAGTGTTGCCATGCGTTTATTTGGTAAACATTGTAGCATTTATGATTGATACAAGTATGAAGTTTGTGTATATGTTATGCCATGATACATGCTTGAAGTTTGAGTAAATGATTCACAATGACGTGTAACCCGAGATTGATGAATGTTGCGGTTAGGCAGAGACAGTAAAATGTACCTCAATGTGTTTCAAAGTGAAAATACTATACAGATTGTACAAAAAAATAATATGAAAATCTTTCTCTTATACTATATGAGATGGAAGTTCAAAATATTCCACACTATTGTCATATGTTTCATTTTTATTAGCCTTCGAAATACTCATTAAAAATTAACTATTAATCCTACACATTTTAAAAGACAACCAATGTAATTAATTAATCATGCACATTTTAGAAAATAAAGCATATTAATGTAATATTACCTATTTGAAATAACTATAATTTAATTACGTATGTTTCGTATTATATAGGGTACTTTCACAATTTCACTGATTCGGATTACTCTGCAACTGCTTAAAAAAGTACCGATATATATTAGTCATTCTTTACTTAAACATGTAAATGCAAACATCGACTATTATTACTCATATTTAATTTCAATTCAATCATATAATTTTTTTAAGTATTTCTTTAATTTTGAAAATTTTCATTTAACTACTTGTCATATTTGTGATCAAAGATCGATCAAATTAATACATATAATTGTAAAACAATAAAAACAATTATTTGTTTAACTAAGTAAGTTTGGTTTTCTTGTCACTAAACGGTCAATGTTTTCACACGATGACTAATTTAATAAGATGTTTGCAGTTCAATGTGGATTTCCGAAACCCCACAAATTTTCAAGCCGAAGGTGAAGTTAGAACACATGAATTCTTGAACTGAAGTCTAGCGGGCTAATCATGCAGTTATTAGATAGGGAAATTAATACGGTATGAATATGAAATAATTGTATAAAGCTATGAAGCACTTTCTGTCTCTCAGTAATTCGATAAATAAGTATTTGAGTAAAGGTACAAAAATGAGGTAGTTTGTTATTAATTTAGTTTGAACAAAAGCAAATAGGAAATAGTTTTTATATTAGTAGAATTTTTATTATTATATAATGATAGTATACTTCATATCAGTTTCGGATAAAAATAATGGAAATGGATATTTACAAAGATTGGGTCGTCCGGATAGTATTTGTGGTTTTAAGTAGGAAAATCATCAGAATTAAATTCAGTTTTTTATCAGAAGAAAAAAAAATTTATTCATTATAGGTTACGATTACATGTTAGTAGATATTTCTATTCGCTAAGTATATAAAAAATTTTGATTTATCATACTTTTCTTATTAAGTAATTAATCAAAAACAAAATAAGTTAATTATTAAAAATAAATTAAATTTAATTTTCTTAACAAATAAAATAACTTAATTATAACTTTTCCATATTATGAACTTTAAAGACTTTTAAAACCTCATTTTTGATAATTATTACCATAAAATTAAATCAATGTATAAACTTAACATCAACTTGTAAAACTAAACCTACAATTACATTCAAAAAATTTAACATGAAAACCTAATATCTAAGCTCATTCAGATTAATATTTATATCTGTTTCACTTGTGTAAACTAAACTAAGCGTTCAAATTAATTTAATCATTAGTTTTTATGTCCTTAATCTGTAATTTTACTTTTCTTTTCAGTTTCTATAAAATATTTTATCCATTTATCAGTTGCATTTAAGCCTGTTATGTGTGCGATATAAATTATAGTTAGAATATTAAAAAAAAACACAATCATGTAATAAACACAAAAAACACCAATGAATATGTTTAAGATAAATTGAATAACTAAGTAACATTCGCTTAGAATTGAAAAAAAATTATTTAATTTTGTAATGTGTGTGTATGTGTGTTATTACTCTGATGATGTTGAAAAAATTGCTGGACTCCGATATCTACTAAAAAGAAAGTTTATATTAAGAAGTATTTTTATTTTACATTACTAGATGAATTTCAATCACATTTATACATTCGAATAAAATAATTGATTAATTTTTTTATCAACATAATTCCGTTATTTATTTCTTCAGAGAAAAATATGCGATTGAATTAAAATAAACTTAATGCACAATCCCCTTGTGTATAAACAATATTTTATCACAAGATTTTAGTGAGAGATGAATAAAATTCTTCCAAGTAAAAGCTGGCAAAAAAGTTTATTGAAAAAGTTATAAGTGTATACAAAATATTAAAGCATCTTATGAGAGCTATATCCACTTCTCTCTGTCATTTAATTAATACTTGACTTATTAAGATATGTCAACATAATATGATATAGATATACCTCCAAAAAATGTAAGTCCTTTAAAATTTTGCTGTCATCTTCAGTGATAAACAATTAGAAGTTTCATAGTACAAGTCTGAATCTGAATGGAAAATAACAACAGAAAAATTTAATTAATATATTTTTTAAATATAATTCGCATTATAAATGACACCATAATATCATCAAAAGCATAGAAACCATAAATAACGTATTATCATAAAATTTGCTTTCAATGATAAATTTAAGAGCATCAAATTTTGCATTTAGTTTTCATTTTAGAAAAGGCTTTGATACAAACTGTTCTATGAAATTATTTTATTGCAACTTTATATCAGTTTTGCTATTCCCATTTGTTGAAATTTTTCCATTTGCAAAAGAAGCCTTCATTAAGCACTTCGAATTTTGCGAGTAAGAGTTGACATAAAAATGCATGAAAAGTATGAAAAATATTATGCCTTGGCTCATATATAACCATGTGATGAAAGATCTTGCTTTACACTCTTCTGGATCGGTTATTGTTATTCGCACCAAATAGAGTGTTCCAATTACAATCTGAACCTAAAATTATTAAAAAAGGATAAGTCTAAATTATAAATTTATTACACATTTTTTTATAATTTATTGAATAGTTTACATTATGCTGTTTGATTAAAGGATACTTTAATAACTCATTCATTATTATAAATAAGTAGCACTAAAAATAAAATAAGACTTATCACATGCACTTGTGCATGTACTAGTTAAATAAACACAATGGAAAATTAGTGCTTTAAGGAAATTGACAAAAATTAGTTTTAGATTGATTGCACTTCAATATTGGTGAGGGAAATATAAAAATTTTCAAGTACTGAAAGCGAGATATAAATATATTTTCATATAGAAGCAAATTTAAAAAATATAATAATTTTTTACATCTGCTTTTCTGTTTCTCTGTTTATAAATTCTGCTTTTCTGTTTTTATAAATTCTGTGTAGTTTTATCAATTCTTATTTTTATTATATAATAGAACAAGTTTTATGCACGAAATTCTTATATAATACAATAAAAAATTATAATTTATAATTAATATAACAAATAATAATCAAGTAATGAAAGCTTTTTGTAGGTTTTTCCTTATTCAAACATGTACACTCATTATTAAATGTATCATTTTAAACATCAGTAAATGTTAAATATATACTATTTGCAAATTTACTATATTATCCATTATTTGATACAATAAACAAACAGGATATCATTCAATTATCTATGGATAAAAGATGGAAGATTCAACTGTAAGAATGTGTGTTTATGTGTTAATAGTAGATTATTTTAAACGCTATGTTTTGTTAGCACAATAACTCATTTTTACAATTTTTTTTAGTCCTTAGCAAAACATTTAGACAAAAATTTCAATTTATCAATTCTGAAAAACGTTTATTTATATTTTAAAACATGCATAATTAAAATTAATATAAAATATAGTTAAAAATCTCATTTTCTCATAAGACATTTTTTATTACTATAAATGAATGGAAGCATTTTAATTAAATTATATTGTGATCTTAATGTTAAATTTAACATGCACAATTATTTATGAAATATTTTAAAACAACTTTTTATAATCTAAAAGGAAAACTTATTTCATGTAAATAAATTAGTTTATGTAAAATAAGGTTATTTCAATATATATTACATTGTATTATTATTGGAATACATTAATGTATAGATACACACATATACATTAATAAGTTTAAATATAAATTTATTAACAATTTAAAATGTATTATTTGAGATAATATATCTGCTAAATAAATTTCTATTTATGAAATAAAATTTTTAAACTATTATACATAAGGTAATTCAAAAAAGGTTTACATAATCTAAAATTATTTGTTAGTATTTTAACGAATATTCCCTTTATAACCCAAGCAAATTACACTCTCTATATTGTACTTCTAATCTTTAATATTTTAAATAATTTCAAAATTAATTAAATACATCCCTGTAATTTGATAAAAATTAATTTGCATTACAAGTATATCTTATGATTTACAATATAAAATTTTACATGAACCTTATTAATTTATATTCTTATAATTTGTAAATTAGCTTTCTAATCTTATTTATAAAAAAAATTACAAAAATTTTTATTACCAGCTGTAATAATGTCAAATACTTTTTCCACCATAAGTATTTCTGAACTTTTGGTCCCAGAGCTGATAATGCATAATATAAGTACATCCAAATGTGGACAAATGAATTCAGAATCGTACAAAACACTAAGTAACCTCCTACATAAAGAAAATGTGAAATTAAGAAAAAATAAGTTCAATAATTAGTTTTTTGTCCATAAATAAATAATTAGAATAAATTTATTTGATTATGTGAAAGCAGAATAGAGGCATTTACTTTTAAAAACATAGATCTTTTCTAAAATTTTGTTACAGAAATTAAATTGTGTACCATTTATTTAAAAAACATTTTTATTACTAAGAAAAATTATATTATTAAAAATTTTTATATCTGTCAAACAATTCTTGAAAACGTTAAATGAATTTCATGTTTTGGATTAATTTCAGTATTATAGAATACTTAACAAAAATACTTAAATGAGTTAAATAAATTTACATTTATAGAAGAGTCAGTATAATTATTTACATATAATTTATCAAAAAGAATTACGATATGTTTAATATCTAATCTTGTAGTTTTCCCAAAATTTTACTTTTTCAAATTTTGGTAGAAGAATTAAGTAAATATTTTAATGAAATGTATTACAATAATTTTTATCAAAATATTTCATCTGCATCTAAAAATTATTAAGATATTCATTAGTCACATTATGATTAGAATCCTAACAATGTAATTTGTTTTATAATATATTCATTAAATATCTTAACAATATCAATCAATGAATGGAATAGAAGTCATATGTGAAGTTGCGTTTCTCAATAATTTAATAGCAAAGTCTCTCAAAAATTGTGAGTAATTTTTCAAATGCATCGGAAGCCATATTTTGTGAGCCTTTTCAATTATTTTCTACATCTTTACAATATATTTTAATTTGATGAAAATTAAAAATTTTTCTATTATTTTTTTCTTACACGCTAAGGATTAGAAATATTTGAAATTGGGAGTTCTACAAGAAAGGCTAGTAAATTTTTACAAAATTTCATTTAGACACTTATGCATAAAATATTTTTATAATATATATATATATCATAATCAAAAAATCTATAAAAAAATTTCTTAAAATTGGGTTGTTTTCGATAATAGCTTCTTATAATTAAGAAAACATTTTCAATTAAATTTTTCTTTTCAAATCAATATAGTTTGAAATATTATTTTAAAATAATGATTGAAAAATTGACATTTTTTACTCCGTCTTTTATATATTTTAATATGTACAAATTGGAATAAACTTTGTAGTCTAAACTCTTCAAGGTTTAAATTTTGGTGAACTTTAAATTTTAACGGGAATTTTCAAGCAGTAAAACTGGTTATTAGAGAATGATAAAAATCAATCATCCAAAGCTTTCGTAACTGTCTGTTACACTTAAGTAAGTACTTTTATCAAAATGAAAAAGATATCTGATGCAATGGTTGACGAATGGAGAATAACAGATTTATGATATATTTACAAAATTATTTATTAATTACGAGAAATTGAATAATAATTTTTGAATTACGGGATACTGCTAATATAAACTTACCCCCACCATATTTGCATCCATAATACATAACAATAGGGATCATTGTATGATGAAGTACATGTAGAAAAGTAACTTGAGAATACTTTTTTCTCAAAATAAAAAATACCTAATAAAAAACAAATATTATGTTTTTATATATAACAAATAACATCATAATACACTAGAATCAATAATCATAACAGGCGCTTTATAACATTTTAGAAAAAATCTAGAACATTTTACAAAATGAGTATTTCCTTATTTTCATTTAATTTTTTCAAATTAAAAGTATTTTTGTAATTTGTGCATATGAGAGCCTTAATTCATTATTAGCAATTTACATATAGGTAATATTTCAACGAAAGAATTACTTTTAAAAAAAATTAGGGATTTAATTTAAACTAGGAAATTAATAGTTATAAATAAATGGAAGACTACAGATAAACTTATGCTTTCGATTTTATGATAATTGATATAAT
>JAPDSC010091823.1:0-44415 GCA_026290005.1 Latrodectus geometricus | reverse complement strand
ATATATATATATATATTATTATTATTATTAATTGATATAATTTATATATATTATATATAATATTTATTAATTGATATTAAAAGTATAGGCACTGTTCCACATAATTGAAATTAATTGCTATCAATTAAGTATTATAATGTTCTAGTGTCATTGATATTCAAACAAATATTAGGGTGATTTTTGAACAGTTATCACTGTACTTTTATATCTGATATATGTATATACATTGTGAAATAAATTGAAGCCATTATTCCTATCAATCTCGTCATCAAATATTTATATCATCAACAAAAGAGTTATTTTACCCAAATAACTTGCATAACATATGATTAGAAAATAATTGATTATTCTGATATTAAAATGGGATTTCGTTCCCCTGAAGTATGCTTAAACAAAATTCTACAAGTAAACTCGTTGCAATGTAACCCAGACATTCGTACATCCTCAACATTATTGAACATTATCAACCATACTCAAATGAGATACTTCAGTTTAGAAGTGGCACAGTTGTCTATATCAGTGCTCCGCAACCGGTGTGCCACGGCACACCGGTGTGCCGCCGCTTGAGATTACACAACATATTTATTTTAATGCAATGTACTCTAATACAAATTTACAATTTATAAAAATGAATTGTATATACTTGCTATATTTCAATGCAAAACCATAAATAAAATAACTATTGTTTAGCACTTGCTATAATGTATTCACACAATAGAAGAAATGGATGTCAATAGAAGTGAATAGAAGATGGACTCTGTAGTCTGGGTCGTACTGAAAACTTTACATTTTCAAGCATAAATACAATGTTACAACAAGAGCTCAAACGCCGTAGCAACTAGATCGAACTTGTATTGTGGTAGATTAAATTTGCGAATACGGCTCTAGCTAAAAATGTCATCACAACCAATAGAAACGCTCCTAACCACCTGCACAATGTTTATATCGACTGTTCCTGAAAAATAGTGATTGCGCAGAATTCAATAGTCAGCAGACAGCGTTGTTTAGGATTTAGAACGAACCTAATATAATATTGTCAGTGTTAGATACGAATTTCTACTGGACACATATAACCAGATCACTTCTTACCCCTATAAATTAAATCGCAGAAGTTTATAAATTAACCATTCGTGTTTGTTATTAACGTGATTTATTTTTGTGCCCATTTCAATATGGATAAATTTTTATTTGGAAAACAATCTACTTCTCGGGCAGAAGATGATGAACCTTGCACAAGCAGTATTGCTAAGAAAAGAAAGATTGTGAATAGAAAATACTCCAAAGACTACATTCGTTATGGCTTTTATTGGTGCGGCGATGAAGCGGCTCCGAAACCATTATGTGTAATTTGCAACGAATAATTAACAAACGACTCAATGGTGCCCAGTAAACTAAATCGCCATCTAACTTCAAAACATCCGAATTGTGCTAAAAAGGATATATCATATTTTCAAAGGTTTTTGGCTCAAAATTTAAAACAAAAAAAATTTATGATGTCGACCGTATCTGTTTCCGATAAAGCATTAGTAGCTAGCTATTATATTGCAAAATTAATAGCTCGTGAAAAGAAACCTCATACTATTGGAGAAAAACTTATTAAACCAGCACGTATTGAAATTGTGCGAGTTATGCTTGGACCTAAAGAGGTTCAGGAAGTGAGTAAGGTTTCACTGTCAGCTGAAACTATTAAAAGACGTATTGGCGACATGTCAACAGATATTTTGAACACGCTTATTTTGAAATTGATCGCAGCTAACAATTTTGCTCTTCAAATTGACGAGTCAACGGATATTAAAAATCAAGCACAATTAATTGCAATTGTACGTTTTGTTGACGAAGATTGCATAAAAGAAAATTTTTTATTTTGTAAAAAACTTTCCGAACGAACTACAGGAGAGGATATTTTTCGAGTAACTGATGATTTCTTCAAAATACATAATCTACAATGGAGTAACTGCGTGAGTATTTGTACTGATGGCGCCGCAGCAATGACTGGTAACATAAAGGGTTTTGTTGCCTATGTAAAACAACAAAATCCGGCAATACAATTTACACATTGCTGCATACATCGGGAAGTATTGATGGTGAAGAATTTACCAGAACAACTTTTAAAAACTATGAATGAATGCATCAAAATTATAAATTTTATTAAATCAAGAGCTTTAAATACAAGAATTTTCAAAATGCTTTGTGAAGAAATGGGTTCAGAACATAAATCTTTATTATTTTATCCTGAAGTACGTTGGTTATCCCGAGGAAAAGTGTTGGCTAGATTGTTTGAAGTGCATCAGTTTTTACTAAATCAAAATATGCCCGAACTTGGCCAGCACATCGAATATAACAGTTGGATCGCCAAACTTGCATATATGGCTGACATTTTCGACCATCTTAATGAACTTAATAGAAAAATGCAAGGTCCGAATGAAAACTTATTAACCTGTTCCGACAAATTGCAAGGGTTCAAAAATAAACTGGAACTTTGGCAGAATGAACTAAGTAACAACTCTTTACAACCGTTTCAAAGGGTTCATAATACAATAATTGAAAATAGGCAATTAATTATCGATCTGGCCCAATCCCATTTAACAACACTGGAAAATAAATTCGACTACTATTTTCATTCGATTAAAAGTGAAGAATATGATTGGATTCGCAATCCTTTTGCAACTAATGCAAAAAAATATGTTGATGCATTTTCTCTTAAATTTAAAGAAGAGTTTATTGAACTGAGTAACGACGGGACGTTAAAACTACATTTTAAAGAAGTTCCATTGGATGTTTTCTGGATTTCGGCTAAGAATGAATATCCTCAAATTTCAAAACAGGCTATTTCAATTTTAATCCCCTTTTCAACAACATATTCATGCGAACAAAGCTTTTCGACACTTGTTTTAATTAAAAATGATAAGCGGTCTTGCTTAAAAAATCTCGATCAAGAACTTCGAGTTGCACTATCAAATATCGAGCCCAATATAAAATACTTGTGTTCCTTGAAACAAGCTCAAGTATCATATTAATTACCCTTTTTGTCTATTTTTTTGTATTATTGTAGTTTTGTAATTAATTATATATGTTATGTACATATAATACCGTAAATATGTAAAATAAAACGAATTAAAATATTAATTAATGTATTATTTTCTGATGTGTATACGCGTTGTTTTATTATATTTATACCTATTAAATTTGGTGTACCGTGAAAACCAGAAAAAGCTTTTGGTGTGCCACGAATAAAAAAACGTTGCGGAGCACTGGTCTATATGGTGCATGCATAAAACGATTTGGTAAGGTAGATAATGCCTCTGTAATTTTGAGGTAGACAGTGGCGTGTTTTATGCTGTGAGTCAAGTTTCTGTCAAGAATAATCTAAAGCTTGTAGGAAGAAGGAATTAGTAGGGATGATTACACGATGAGCCAAACTTTCAGAGCAGATCGGTTTACACCATACGGATCGCAGTTATCCATTTCTCAGCATCACACTCATATCATGTACGGTTTTAATTTTATTGATAATCAATGGATTGTGCAAATATTATCTATTGAAAATGGACTCTATCATCAAACAGCACATACTGAAAAATATCTTTAACTTGAGAAAAAATTTTCTTTCTGGGTTTCATACTGATTTACTGACATGCAGTAATGCATCAATATATACTAGTAGGTAACCACCTCGAATTATATGAAGATAACAGTGACGCATATTTCTATCGAAATGTTAGCCTCGATAAAATTAGGGTTCAAGCCTAAAAAATTGAATTAAAGCGTCAATCTAGGTGTTTGAAGTGTTTTGCACTGGATCAACTAAGGCAGCAGTTTCCTAGTTGGTTAGGGCATCGTTCTCAATATCGGTAGGTAGTGAGTTAGATTACTGGCATAAACAAAGATACATGGTGTTCACTAAAGGCGTTTAGAGCACGTTAAACATGTTATAGACACAATGTCTTACAAGTAAAATGAAACCTCTGAGTAAAACAGGTCAAGTATTCGGGGGTCTTAAGCTTGGTCTCTCCTAATAAATTTCGAAGACTCCCACTTGACTCCTTCCAAATAACTGGTAGAACGCAAATCAGGACTTGGTACACGAAAGCAAGCGGATGCAACAACAGCATTGGTTCAACACGTCCAGCAATCTCCAGAAACCAGTTTGGTGAACACATGATGTGCCTCAATTTCAAACTACAAATCAAATTATTTATGCTAATTTTTACACTACCAGTAATGCTCAATTTCCTTTGCGCCAATTTTTGCAAGACAATTTCTCTATCGTGCTGCATGACTCTTTTAAAATAAATTTTTTCTGTATATTTTTATTGTGCATTCTACGTAATTCGCCTTTTTTTAAAATAAAATTATTAAGAGAGAAAATAAATAAATAAACTACTTACGGTATCCAAGAGTTCAATGATCTTTGATATATAAAACATGTAAACTGTAATTAAAACCTAGAATAAAAAATTATATTTTACTAGAAAGTAAATAAGAATTTGAAGACTTCAGAAATATAAATTCATAAATAGTTTTTAATATGTGTGTTGCTGTGTTCGAATATTCATAAATATATGTAAACATTGCGTAATAATATTAATATTAAATTAAACGAGAAATAAGAAAATATTTGAATATTTGTAATTAAAATACTTGGATACAAAATATTATTTAGTGAAGGGAATGGAAAAATTTAACTAGAAATAATTAAATTTGACCGAAAAATAATTAAGGGAAATTAATATCGAAATAATTAAAGGATTTAATTTAAAATTAAAGATAAATTTTGCATTTGAAATTTCAACAGAAAATTCACCGAGTTCATTCTAAACCATTTGATTTCAAAAGCCAAATAATGAACCTAGAGCTTCATTATTCTGAGATTCTAATGTGAATACACAAAATGCAATATTTCCTTGTTGTCGACTTACAATATCAAATGGATTCCTGGGGCATTACATTTTAATGAGTAGTATTGTATTTCAATGAGCACTTGTTGCATTACTTTGTAACGCCACAAATTTAAATTGAGATCAAGGAAACATGAGTGTGTGTGTGTCGGTAACAATTTATTTTTTAATTTTCTTCAAAGTTAAAGTCCTATTTTCCAACAAGACAAAGCTCAACCGAATTCTTATACAGGAATGATACGAAAATCAGACTGAAATTTTTTTCATACTGAATAATTGCATATAAACTTAACTCTAAATGCGCATTTAAAAAATAATTTGATTCAATAATTTATAAATCTTAAATAATTGTCGAACCTTTGCGAATTTGTAACTAAAAACGATTCAGAACTTCTAAAGTTCCTATATTCCATAAATTAAAGCATGTATTGCATTCCTACTTTTATCTTTTAAAGAATAAACAATTTTAAAAACACTGAATTCATTCATAGCTTTTTATATCAAACACACATCTTTTTGATTAAGAGTTTAAGTTTTTTAGACTTTAATGATACGTATATATTTCTGTTCGATTCCGAAAGATCTTTCATGGCGAATAAAAAATCATTTTTCACCAATCTAATTTCACAATAATGAAACATTTTTAGTAACAACAGGATAAATTACACATTTTTTAATTATAGATGGTATCAAAAGGAATCTATAAAAATATATTCATAGTCATATTAAAACATTTTTTTTTCCAAAACTTTGATTTTATGCATACAAAATGCTTTTTTATTTGTAAAAAAATTCATTAAAAACAATATTTTGGTTATTTTATGCAATCAAGAAATTTTTAACGATTTCCTAAGCTTTCAAATATTTCCATTGATATTCTCTAGGAACAATTCCTTAATAAACTGGATCCTTATATTTAAAAAAATAATGTTATTTTTCATAAATTGAACTACTTATATTTTAAATATTATGATCATAGAAATTATCAGTAATCAAACTACTGTACGTTTCCTACAAAAATATCCTTTGATATGATACCATTCTAAAAAAATCAAAATATATAAAATTTTAAATTAAAAACTATTAAAAGTAAATTTAGTTTATAAAAAAGATATTAAAAAATTATAATTTGTTTCATTTTCTTAATTACAGTAATTTAAATATATCCCTATAAAATTAAAACTAGACAACTGTACCTACATTTTAATTGCTTTATACAGTAAATACCTCAAAACATTTAACTGAATACTTTCCAACGTTTAATTGTGAAAAACTATTCGATAATTATTAATAGAAAAGATAATTCTATAAAAAATTTTCAATAAAAATACCATTCTCTTTTAAATACATATTAATCATTGAATTTTGAAATTATAAATAAATAGTTTAAGTTAACCTAAATTTTTATCAATATTACTTGTTTGTAGGAAGAAGAAAGTTAAAGCACGGTCATTGTTAAAAAATTCCCACTTTATAAGCCTGAATAAAAAATTTTCACAGAGCTATTGTATACTTTACGAGAAATTTGAAAATCTTCAATAATAGTAAATGAGTAAAAAATTTTAAATGAAAGACAAAATTTACCAATATGTTGAATACATTTTAAAATCAACATTATCGAGTGCATTAGTTTTAGCTATTTTTGTTTCTATAACATCAATTTGTTCACATTTCTCAAATAATGCAACACAGATTAAGCCATCATTATTAAATTTATAGCATTGGAATATGTCTGTGTTACTTTATTCAAATAACAACTGCATTGTTAACATATATAAACTTTTCTAAAATAAATCTTTCAAATATTTTCGGAATAGTAGTTGAATGTACTTCTCCGGTGCATTTTAAAAAAATAAATGTGAAAGGATAACTGAAAAATATGCTCACTATTGCCACATATTTTTTTTTAAATTCCTGAATTACTGTCACACTTTTCTACATCTATGTATAACAATATATGCGATGTTTATTTCATAGATCAGTTTGTTACCAAAATATAAATTTATAGTTAAGATGTTAGTCTTTAAAGCGACAAATATCTAATTTTTTGAACCTATTCATTACAATCTTAACAACATTGTTTAAAAAAAAAAACTTAAAAAATATATTGTATCAAACAAAATCCAATGGATCAGTAAAAAATAATATATTGTTTTCCATGAAAACAACTTAAAATTCTGTAAATTTAAAAAAATGTTTTACTGCTAGACTTACGTTTATAGCGTCCTCGTTGTTTGAATAGTCGATGGGTTCACAATTCCAGCTGTAATTATTAAACCAACCATAGATACAAAACTGCGAATTTTAAAAAAGAAAAATACAGTTAATATTACAAAATGTATTGCTTTAAGGGAATCGTTTTAGAACTAATTCAAGACATTCATACTAAACTTGTCTCAAATTTATCAAAAATGTAATAAAATTTAAAAGTTTCATATAATTTATCAATAAAGCCAATTAAAATAAAAATATTCTTTAAAAATATGTGCAACATAACATTCTGGCATTGGAAACTTCAAACACTTATCTAGAAATCATGAAGAAAAATTTAATAAAAACGGTGATTATTTATGTATATAATATAAATACAGAAGCAGTAAATATTTTGTTTTTTCATAATGAATGAAATAATTAAACGAGTTAATATCTGGCTTCTTGAACCAAAAGTGCTAAAAGAACTTATTAGTTACCTTATTAAGTTAAACTTTAAGTGTGCGAATTGAATATTAATGAATGATTTGCACATAGGAAACTATAAAATTTATTTAACTTATCCATAAAATCATTATAAACTTACTAGCCCATGTAATTAGTTCAATAATGCTGCTTGTATTAAATTAGTCCTGTACTTTAAGGCATGTGTTCTTTTTTCAACTCACAAATATTAGCAAAAATGTGTACAATATATTAAAATTGAAAGCGCTGACTTTACTAATTTAAAGAATATCTACTGCAGATTATACATGTCAGTCTATTATTTGAAAGCCAAAAATTCACTGTGGCTATTGTTTCCAAAGTTAAATTAAGAAAAATTTAATAATTTTAGTTCAAATAATAAAACAATTCAAATAATTTCAAGACTCATTCCGTGTCCATAATTTCAATCCTTTTTCTTTCTGTATTCAGTTTTTTTTTTTCTTTCAAATATGAAATTTAAATTTGAAATACAATATTACAATTTTCACAATTCACTTCATGCTTTTGAAAAATAAATATTTGATGATTAGAAAAAATATATATCTTAAGGTCAAAAAAATGTGTTATCATTAAAAATTAGTAATTAAATTTTATTTTCTGAGTAAATTTTCAAGGTTATATACATGAAAATTGAATGCAAAATTTCTCAGATATTTTTATGAGGATACAGTTCATACAAAAAAATACGTTTTAATACATTTATTTTTTTCGATTTAATAATTTTCAACTTAACTATAAGAAATATTCTCGAAATGTTTTCAAATAATCTTGATTTAATAAAGGTAAATGTAAAAATTGTGCTCATATTCTTTAATAAATATTTAGAAACAGTAAGATTTTATGAAGTAATGACTACATATATAGAGATAAACACCTAATAAGTATTTAGAAAGATAGTTTCACTGAATACTATTGAAAGGAAAAGCTCATTTTTTCCATGTATATAAGAAATATTTACTTTCAGAATTCTAGAATTTAATAGATCCTTTATTTGTATTCATGTATTCTTCATTTGTATAATTTTCAGAGTTGTATAATTAAGTATTGGGGATGGTCTAAGGTATGTCACATTTTGTACTAGCAGAAAACTGTCTTGTAAGTTACATGGTTAGTAGATGAAATTGTGAAGTCTGTGTGTTAGACTATCTTTTAAAATCTTCCACTATTTACCGTGAAAATGCACTACGATTAGTAACGTATAACATTCCTGTCAAAATGATAGTATTTACTATATCAAGATTAAATAATTTTTTTTCGGTCACGGTAAAGATATTTTTAAAAACCTAGTTATCGCAGTTCTAGTTCACCCTTTGATACTCAATGTATATAAAAAAAAAATTCAAATGAAAGTGCAAAATAAATGAAAATATTATCATTTATTTTAATAGTCCAATTTGTATATAATCTTGACATTTCTTTACACACAATGAATTCGCATTTGAATCAAAATCAACAAAATATTAATTAACACCCAATAGAATATTTTAATCAATTAAAAATAGTGATAAATGCATGTAGATGTTGCTCATTTTAATACTATAGAGTAAGCAAATTCTGAATTACTATTAATTATAATAGCTATTAAATTCATGTAAGTCGGCATTTTAACAGCATAGAATAAAGAAAGGTAAGACAAGTAAGTGAATTCTTGTAAGCCAATCTCGAAAACTTACCGATCCTTAAACTTCCAGTTCAATGAAACGAATGGTATTTTTCATTTCATCAGACATCTTTGGTTCATTTATGTTTATTAAAACTGTAATTCAATATGTGTAGTACTTGAATTTATGTATAGTAATGCATAATTCAATACGTATAGTACTGGAATTTAAGAAAAATATTTTCTTAAAAATGTAATTCAAGTACTATACATATTATTGTTACATTTCTGGCAATGAAAAGACAAAACAGCCTTGTGCAAATTATATTCTTAAAATGTTTATTAATAAGGGAGTAGGAACATTTCCAGTAATAACATGTTTATATTTCTAAAATATTATATTCTTCTTCAATCTAACATGAACAATATTTAATATTCAAATGAAAACTATATAAATTTTAAAATATATTTTGTTAGAATTGGTACAATTAAATGATGAACACGTTAAGATTATATAAATATTTTCATATGACTTCGTATAAAATACTGTATTGTATTCATAGACATATGCAAATATTTTCACTCTATCAGAGTATATACATCCGTATCAATATTAACAACTCGTCCTTTTATTAATTGTTATTATTTATTGTAAAAAAGTTCTTATTTTGGATAGAATTTCTGAAAATAGAAGCTTATTGGTCGAATAAGAAGCTAATGTTACCTTGAAATTTTTATAAATGAATTTATTTTTATGGTGAAAGGATGTATTTTTTTACTGTAATTTTTCACATTATAATTAAAATTTAAATTATCAAAGACATTTCTGTAATTACTTACATTCTTTGCATTTGTTATTTTTATTGTTATTTTCTATTTATTTTTTTAAACCTGATATGTAAATAAAGTATTTTCAGCATATAATAATATGAAAATTGATTCTTACATGAATTTAGATATAGTTTTTACTATTATTACTATTATTATTTCATGATATTATTTTTTTACCTTTTCAAGTAGTTTTATTTTTATATGAAAAGATATCTTTGATTATATCTGACTGAAATATCTCTTTCCAAATAAATATAATTTAAATGATAAATTGACAGTAAGTGATAAATTTTGAATTTTTTTTAATGTAAGACAAAATTTTAAATATTATTGTTTGTGACCAAATTTTTATATTCAGCAACATATATTAAAATAAATTATTATTTAAGAGCCCTGTAATTTTTACTGTTTTCCCTCAGAAATACCTTGCAAATTATTTCTTAATATATAAAAATTTAATAAATGTTTCCTTTTTATGTAACTCACTCGTTTTGGATTTTTTGAAGCATTAAAATATAATGCTATGATATTTTGAAAGCATTTAAGTTAATGCATTTTTTCAATTTAAATATTAAATGAAGTGATGTTTCAAAGACGATTCCTTATGAAGTTCAGCAATCGTATTTAATTTAAGAAAAAAATACTTCCCTTTGATCTGAAATGCAATTGTGAACTGAATCCAAATTTTAATAGTCAAAGCAAATGAGTATTTTATATGAATCAGTTCATTCTTTTCTTTTCCTTGCCTTAAATTCATTATAACTTTAACCCTTCTTTGCATAATGGTGGAAATTTCCATCATAACCTATAATGCCCAAAAAATATATAAAAGAACAAGTTCACTTTAAGTTGATCGTAATTGCATACCTTTTTAATGTCCATTGCATAAAAAGAAACATAGCTGTCAAAAATAAACAAGTGTCATTATCAGTGAAACGAGCTTAAAATTGTCTCATTCCGCTGTTTGTTGTAGTTACAATAAACGTATGATTTCGTTTATAATTTTGTTTTATTATATTAGAGTTTCCATTGCTAAAAAATTGAAAATGAGTGGAAGAAAGGTTTGTAACACTTGTTTCTGTTATTTTCCTCTTTTATTTCTATTAAGTACTAAGCTAATGATCTAACTTTAGATGATGATGGAAATTTTTAACATATTGTTTTTTGCTAAATTTATACTATAAATATATACTAAGATTTTTTTTAACCATTTTTCCTTTAATTTTGAACATGAATTATATCAACTTGATTTATTTCACCAATAAAGAAAAATTCATGCAAAGAAGGGTTAATAAAAGTTGAACTTATGACATACTAAACATGCTATAAGCAGCAACAAAAGTAAAAATTTAAATAATTTTTTAAATTCAAATTTAACAATATAACGATATAAAATATTTAGTTTCTTATTGTGAAAATTATATCTAAATCTATTCTTTAGTGTCCAGTAACTACTAAGAGCATATTCTCAAATATGCACTATTAAATGTAGTATATTCATAAATCAAGAATGGGGAAAATGTAATCTACTCTTTGTTGTAAGGATTCATATTAATCTTTACATTTTGAACGCGAAGAATGTTTGCAAATTCATTTACTTTTAGAAATGCATAAATACTTTTGAAATACTTGTGTTTCAAATTCTTTAATTTTTGAATATGTATGTATATAACTAGGTGAAACTCATAAGATTCTGTGCTACTTGAGATAAAATTTTTAGTAGCTCGAGGCATTTTTAACTGTTATCTAAGTTATTGAACTCAAACGTTACTGTAAAATTAGATTCAAGTGACCATTTGATTTTAACTGAGAGCTGGAAGAACTTCTTGTAAGTCCTTTTTATTTACATTTTAATAGTGCCTTCTATGTTTCACAACAATTAAGTTAAAAGCTAAAATGTTATTGAAAATAGGAGATTTCAACACAAAGGCTTTGGCGATTTCTGATAATCTTATCAAGCATAGAACTACATGAAGAAACACATTAGGTGTTTTTTTGTGGGAAAAAAAGGTACAAAAATTGTCCCTTTTAAAAGTACCGAGAAAAAATTTAAAGAATTACAGCATCTTATAAATATTAAATAAACAATAACAAGTTGATAATAATTTTTGGAGTAAGATAAAATGTTTCCTTGTACCTTCATATTTTAGAAAAATGATATTACTAGAAATCGGTTTACTATGTCAAAATGAAATTATTTCATGGTTAAAAAATTATGCTTTATTTACTAAATATAAATTTTTAAATATTTTCTTCGGAAAACAAAAAATTCACATGTATGCAAAATAATATAACTGATTTATTACTTCAAAAACATTAGTTCGGTTCTTCGAGATTTAGTTACTGAAGCAATTAATAAGAAGTGGAAAGTTTATTTTAAAGATTTTAAGAAATTATGATATACAAACAAATAATTTATATAGTACTTACTCTTAGAAGCATCCATATGTTATAAAAAACAAGTAATCCATTGTAAATAAACATACAAATCCGGAGATCATATGGCTTTTTATTTTCCATCCATTTCGGGCCAATAACTTTAACAAACACAAGATAAAACCCTACTATGGCAATTGTCTTTAATGGCGTATCCATTAACGGCCATGTTGTCAGTCTGGGATCTAAGAAATATCAAAATGCAAATAGATTTTTGTTATTGCTTTTCTTTATATTTCAGTTTTTTTTATTTAAATATAAAATTTATGTATAAGTAAACACTTTTGTATCAGTATTTAGCAAATTTTTTAATCTTATACAAGGAATAAAACAAAACAAAATGTTAAAATTTAAATCATTTTTGCAGTTTAAGTTTTGACTTCTGGTTTTATTATTTTCATTTTCATTTACTAACTTATTTTAATTTTCATAAGAAACTTTTAAGAACTTTAAAAATAATTATTAGCACAAAGGTAAAAATCTAATCAAATTGTATTGTCGTTGGAAGATATTTTGAACATTGCAAACAAGAATATGATTCATACAAAACATTTTTTAATTTAATATGAGTAATATGCATCCATATTGTTATCAAATGTAAATATCATTTATAACAATACTGTTTAATATTTACATTATATCTAACTGGATTATTAAAATATGCATATTATTGAATATTTATGGATATTTGTTATTCATTTCATTACTGCTTTGTATATACAATGTACACCTTACTCTGACATAAATATCTTGATATCCTAAATTTTGATAAATAATTTTATGTTGATTCTAAAACTTAATCATTAATATTTTAAGTTAGGTATTTTTCTGAAAAAAAATTGTTTATTCTGTATTAAAAAAAGGATCAGTTATGCTTACCTCCATTTTTTAAAACATAATCAATGTCTACATCCATATTCCACGAATGAGATTGATGTATTGCAGGGATGAATTCAGCTTCCACGTATGAAAATCCAAAATAAAATATATGAAAGGAAATAATTGTGAAAAATTAAAATACTCATTATATTTTTTGGTATTTCAATTTTAAAAACAATTATCCAGATATTTCACAACTACCCAAACATTTTCTCAATTAGTAAAATTGTATACTCAATAAAACTCATTACAAAATGCTCAGAAGTTAATATTACTTTGAGTTAATGCGCACCAATTTGAGAAAAGAATATTAAAAGCAAAGAACTTTAAACTAAATTACAAAATAACCGTGAAGTATTGCAGCAGCTGTAACTTGTAGCAATCTTCTTTATTACATGAAATTGCAACAAATTTTCTCAGCTGTTCTTTTATCTCTGATTAGACAAAATGAATAACCATATTCGGCCTATAATTTCTAAAATTAAAATAAATATGAAACATTTGAAAGGAAATAAAATAAAATATATGAAAGGAAATAATTATGAAAAATTAAAAGGCGCATTATATTTTCTCTGATATTTGATTAATCGTTTTTGAGATTTCAATCTCAAAAACGATTAATCAAATATTTCACAATTATCCAAGCATTTTTTCAATTAACAAAATTATACGCACAATGAACTTTTTTAAAAATTACCAGAAGTAAATATCAATTTGAAATAATGCGCATCAATTTAAATAAAGAATATTAAAAGCAAATAACTAAATTACAAAATAAACGTGAAGTATTGCAGCAGCTGCAACTTGTAGCAATCTTGTTTATTACATGAAATTGCAACAAATTCTCTCAGCTGTTCTTTTATCTCTGATTAGACAAAATGAATAACCATATTCGGTCTATAATTTCTAAAATTAAAATAAATATGAAACATTTTTTCAATTCATAAACTTTTATCAAATCCTAATAAGCTTATAAAAATAAATTCCATTAAAATATAATTTTATGCAATTTTTAATTAAGTTTTTAATTTTTACGCAATTTAATCCCTTTCAAAAAAGGATATTCTCATCATCTATTGCTATCTAACATTTTTATAGAAGTTCAAATGTTTTTATTTAATGTTTTTTTTTAAATAAACATGCAGAAATTTAAGCAAAAAGTTTAGAATCAAAATGCTTTGAAAATTTTGGACACCTTTAAATTTAAGGGAGATATTTTTTTCTTATTCTTTGCTTATTTAACTATGTACATACATTACTTGTACTATGTTACAGGAAACTATATAATTACATCAATGTTAACATTTTTTCTACAAGTTTAAAATACAATTTTCAAACTTCTTTTTCCAAATTTTAGAAATAATTTTAAGTTTCCCATTACTGTTTGCTTATTGTTTACCAATTTTTGTTAACAGATAGCGTTTTCTTATTGTTTGTTAAAATTTTATTTACACGAGGACATTTTTCAGTTAAACTGTGCATTGAAATGCATTAAATACATTGCATTTATATGACACTGTGGCCTGGTTGCTTAGGGTGTCGTTCTCATTACCGGAAGGTAGTGAGTTTGAATCCCGGCTTGTGTTGTGAACACGACTGGGCACTGGGCGACTGGGTCCCATAAAATATGTCGCAGTCGCCATGTCCTCCAAGTTCCCATACCAAAATAATCCTCAGGAGGTGTTAGGAGCTAGGCCTAGTGTCATCTTTGGTCTCCTATCTCTAAATTGGAAGACCTAGATGGTGCTGCTACATATGACCGAAAATCGTAGTTCCACCCTCGTTGGGAGTTCCTCTGCTCATAAACGAAAGGTGTTCTTTCTGGCTACATTCACCCAGTCTCTGACCTGCAGGCTTGGCTTACCCAAATTCATTTGTAACAACACATTGCATTTATGAGACAATTGGAAAAATTAAGTTCTCAGACTGATTTCTTATGAAAATTGGTTCAAGCGTTTTACTATCATCCTAATATCTTAGAATCATGTATCATATACGATTCTGTGTATCGAAGCGTGTACCATACGCAATCTGAAAGTAACCACCTGATGGCTGAGTGGTTAGCGTTCCTGAGACGTAGGCGATTGGGCTCAGTTCAGGCATGATGTCCCTTTCCCCGTGTTTCATTGTTCTTACTTCTGAGATGACGAAGGATTGTGGCCCACTCAATAAACGGGTTTGAGGTGGCTTTTTTGGTGGACTGATTTACAGGTGGCCACCGGGTAACGATGTATGAGTAGCAATTTCCCCTTCCCCGTGTTTCATTGTTCTTACTTCTGAGATGACGAAGGATTGTGGCCCACTCAATAAACGGGTTTGAGGTGGCTTTTTTGATGGACTGATTTACAGGGGGCCATGTTTACAGGTAACGATGTATGAGTAGCAGTTTCCGGCCTGGTGAATTTTATAGTAATCCGATGCACACCGTTAGAAAAAGAAATCCATCTAAAAATAAAGCGATTCATAAAATTTCATTATTATATATAATTAGTAAAAATTATTTTTTCAGTATATTTTTAAATATAGCATTCTCATTATATTAGTTATTTGTTAAAATTTGATGTAAAGAGTTCACTACATTACAATTTTAAGTCATAAGTTTTTAATTTGAAGAAACAAACAAAAGTTTTAAACAAACTCCCAAATATTTTGTTTGAAGACAGTCAATCAAAAATTTAGTAAAAAAATGAACATATTACTTTTAATCTTCAAAATAAAGTAAATCCAAACCTTAGGAATAAATTTTATGAGTGAGATATTCAGAACAATTTTACTATTAAAAATATAAGAAAATTAGAAACTATATTTCAAAAAAACGTGAAAAGCAAACAACATTATTTGTCAGTCTAGGAATGATGTTGTACACTTTTAACATTTTACTATTCATTGCATTTCATGACCTATTATTTCACTTTAATGCATTTCAATTTCATTCTTTTATGTGCTTGTAGAATAATTTATAATTACTTCGGGAAATGTGCTAAGAAATTAGAATCGTTGATTAGCAAAAAAAGCATTTAATTCTTCATTTTTATTTCTGAAAAACCATCAATCATTGGTGATTTATTTATTTTGAAGAAAAAACTTTTTGTAATTATAACCATTAAATTCCAATTATTGTTATAATATTTGTAATTTCATATTTTTTCATTTCTTAAACTGATAGAAGGAACTACCTTAAAACGTCTTTATTTAAGATTTAAGTTTCCACTTGTGTTGCTGAATGCTATCAAATTCAGATGATTTTCATATAATTGCATATATTATTTATTTATCTGCTGTTTATCGCATATATATTACTATTAACATCTGTACATCATAAGAAAACAGTATCATTATAAAAGAGTATTAGTTTATAGAGTTACATATTCTGTAGAATCTAAAAGCAGTATCAACTTCTTTAAATGTTTTAATTCTTATATTTACAATTTTCCTTCTCTTCCTGTAAATTACCAATTATTTGTAGAAATTTTTCCATACATGAATCATCCCTTTATTTGTATTTTGGCTTAAAAAGTTATTTTTGTATTGTTTATTGTATTTTTACTATTTCAATAAAGTTTTAAAATTTTCAAAAATAATAGGAATTTATTTGAAAATCAATTTTAAAATAAGAAAATTTTAACTTTATATATTGTAATATTTTAATAATGTAATCATATTATTATAATCATATTGTAACACACACACAGCCTGGAATAATTCATACTATAATTTAACTTCAGTGGTTTAAATAATTAATCTGTGTATTATCTAGGGTGGACTAATAGATTAAACTGGTAGAGTCACTCTAGACGCGAAGACTGCTTTATTTTTCTGATCTAACATTAATAGTCACCGGTGCTAAATCAGTTTTTTATTCTCGGGAACAGCAGGCCTTGACCAAAGAACTGGAAGCTTGAGAAAATCTTAGAGAGAGACCAGCCACAGATTGAAGGATGCTGTAATATTTTGGATAAACAGAATTTACCTGTCAGGACTTCAGGGGAGCTGCTGACATTTTAGGAGAACACTATAGTGCGGGTAACTTTAATAGAGAAAGAAATAATGTGATTACACGTTCTTGAAGAATTATCCATTGTCGCGCTAGCTCGGTATATGATCTAACTATTTTCAATACACCTTTTATTCTGCAAGAACAAGAGATGACTATTGGGGTCCAACTAGATAGGACCAATTCTAGATCCAACTAAATCCCTACACTTGACAGCAATCATGGTCAAATGTTGAAGCACCTGGGTAAGCGGGAAGAAAGGACTCTTTGATATCTTTAATCATTGTTAAAGTTATTGCAGGCTTCCTGGTGACTAAAAAAACTTTTTTTCCATACAATTAGAAAGCGTGTTTAGTCAGCTAGCTCCTCTGAAAGCTACAGGTCATTGCGGTCATTGCATTGACCTGTATTTCATGTAAATCATGCAATGGATCCTTCTGGATAAATTTAATAATCACCTTGATTCAAATGATGTTTTCAGCGGAACAGTATAGTTTTAGATGTGGATTCGGTACTCTTGCTTAAATCTTGTATTTTAGCCAATGTATCAAAGTTTCGCAAAAGATTAAGCAAACAAATCTGGTGCAACACATTAATTGTAAAGCTACAAAATGACTTTGGCATAAATGATAATGTGATTCCATAATAAATGATGCCGTGCTTCCATTAATTTCGAACAATTTACATAGTAGACATATTAGGGTTAAATTTGATGAATCCATTGCTAAATATATTGAGCTTTATCACGAACTACCATCACAGGTCTCCTTATTAAGTTCAACTCTTTTTGCTTTATTTCTGTTTAGTATCGAGACAGTCATATCTAAGGAAAACAGAATCAGTACTTTTGCAGATGATATTGCTTTGTGGGGTTCAGATACCAATATTGACTCTTTGGAGGTGACTCTTAATCAAATCTTTCTAGCATTGGTACTTTTGTGACTGACCGCAAGCTATCTTGTAGCGTTTCCAAATCTGTTTCGTACTTTTTTACTAAAAATAGACATCTGTATAGATATCAACCTCATTTATTTATTGACGGTCTTCCCCTGCCTCGTGAAAAAATTTCCATAGATTTTGATTTTGTTGTTGATTTGGAGTTAACTTGTAAATTGCATCTGGATAGCTTGGTGGAGAAGGGCAGAAACCGACTCACAATATTCTGAAGTTTTCATACGGATGTAATTGGCGTGCTGATGCAGCCAACCCCTCAGAAATATTTTCATCTCTTTGGTTAAAGTGATCTTCAAATAGGATGTTAGTTCTTTTTTTCTGTGCTTCCGTAAACAATCTTGAGAGACTGGAAAGAGTTCAAATGAGTGCTGCCAGGATTATTACAAGTTTGCTCAATAGTTGTCTCAGGTTCTTTTTTAATCTGACCTTTAGCCTATTTACATGCTTAAAGAGTTTCTTTTAGGAAAGTATTTCATGAAACCTATTAGTCATGAGGAACTTCACAGGATTGCAAATTACCTTAAATCCTGGCAAAATAATTAAATAAAGGGAAAAATCTAGAACAAAATTAATATTTTCAGTAAGGATGAATTAAATTATTTTCTCTTTTTTTTCAGCAACTTTGTCGAAAATCTGAATTTTATATTTGCTTCTTGCTCTTTATATAAGTTATAATAATTGTCCTTACATAATACATGAATCATTGTTAGAAAGGAAGGAAAAATAAAACATGTCGTGATTTAAAAAAATAACTAGTTCAGTTTCTATAATTAACATTTTTTATATAAAGAGTGTTAATCAGGTAAAATATCGAGATATGAGGCGAGAAAGATTATTTTCCCCTGTTATCTGGTGTGAACTCTTCAAATCATGTTAATCAAATGCATTCACAAGGAGTAAATATCAAAGAAAATATTATCAGAAATGCAAAACAGTAACTTTAAAATTGATTTACAATCCTATGAACTTTACTACATACTTAAGACAATTTATTCATCTTCTATTAATAATCCTTTCTTTTAGTATTTATCAAATAATTTTGATTATTTTCATGAAAGATAATATAATTAGTATAAATTTTATGAAGGAATAATGTCAAAAATAAGATAATTAAATAATGTGAAGCTTTGATGGTTGATGTTGCAACTTTTTACCAAATAAATGTAGAAGATACTTCATTTAATTAATGTGTAATATTTCCATTTACTAAAAAAGATTTTTAACATACATTAAAGAACACTGAAAAAACTCACTAAAAAGGAGGAAAGCTACAAGCCCTTAACTTCGCAAATACGTACAATGTGATCCGATATGCAAATGATCAAAATTAGATGCCAATGCACGTAACTACATACCCAGCAGTGGCGCTGCAATCAGGAAGTGGTCCCCATATAAATCGGCGCAGAGTGGAAAATTCAGAAAATTGACGATCTCATGCCAACACTAGGAAGACTTTAGTAAGCGAAGAATGCCAGAGAGATGTCTGAATTTGATGTTTAAAGATAAATACCAGTTTAGACAGATGATAATCGCGTACGTGTGGAGGCGCCATGGTCAACGGTATACTTCCACCCACATTGTTGTGCGACACATTGTCTACATAACAAGCGTAATGATGTGGGGCATCATAGCCTATGAAAGCAGGTTCGCTCTTCTTGTGTACTGGAACCTTAACAAGTCAGTGCTATGTTGATGACGTGCTTCGATCCCACGTGGGACCTATTCGAAATGGTTTATCGCAGTTTTAGCCAGTACAACGCGCTATTAAGGCTTCACTATTATTATCTAATTGTACACCCTGTGTTTAATGGTCTTAATTTTAAGTTCAAATGAATCTTTATATGTATCATTAAGTGTATTAAATTTCATTTCAATCCCATGCTCACTTCTTAGAACGCTAATTTCAATGTTCTTGAGTAGACATTAGCATTACCTATTAATTATTAATCACTGTAATTAAGTTTCGTTTCTTATGGATATTTAATTCTTTATAAATGAATACTTAATTTTAAAAACTTTAAATTTGCATTTTCTGTGTAAGGATATAATGGAAAAAAAGTGTAGCAATGCATACATTTGGTAAACATTGTAAATACATTTATGAAGGATATAAGAATGAAGTTTCTGTATATGTTATATCATGATACATTTATGAATGATACATGAGTGAAGTTTAAGTAAATGATACACAATAGCGTGTAACCCGAGATGGATGAATCGTCCGGTTAGGAAGAGACAGTAAAATATACCTCAATGTCTTTTAAAGTGAAAATACTGTGTAGATTGTGCAAAAAATTATATTAAATTCCTTCTCTTATTCAATTTGAGATGCAAGTTTAAAACTCCACATTATAATATTTAATTGTCATGCGTTTCATTTATTATCCTTAGAAATACTCATTAAAAATTAATTACTAATCCTACACGCTTTGAAAGATCATCAATATAATGCACGTTTTAGGAAGTGAAGCATATTAATGGAATATTTCCTATTTGAAATAATTATAATTTCAATTACGCATGTTCCGTATTATGCAGGGAGTCTTTCACTACTACACTGATTCGGGTTACGTTGCCACAGAAATTAAAAAGTCTGTATTTAATCCTATAAAATTGATAAATATCAATGGAGATATCACAGCCGATTAAAATTGTGTTTTTAAATTGAGTTCACTGACAAAAAAAATTCCATTGCAATTTTAAATTAAATGGCCTTCCAATTCATGATAGAATCATCTATTATCTGCAGTTCCAATTAATATATTACTTACAGAAGCTTATAGATAATATGATACAGAATGACTTCTTACTATAGAAAATCTCCAATAATCTTGATATTAAATGTGATAGCAACCTATAGCTCTGATATTATATATGAAATATACTGCTTCTCTGTTCCTGAAGTACACCCTTTCTTCACTAAGATTACTTGGTATTTGTTGTAGTGCAAACGACATAAAAGGAGCCGCAGAGGAAACAGATGTTTTACTGTAAATGAATTCTGTAACAATTCCTCTCGGCAGTATTTTTTAAAATATAAAAGAAAGGAAATATAAAAATGTTAATATAAAGAGACAAGCGTAATAAAGAAATAAAACTATATATTTCAAAGTGGCACCCGAAAACTGCACTTAAAGTTTATTGCTGTTTTCCATCCCAGGGTCCTTTTCCCCTTGGTATGTATGGGTGGTCCAGATAAAATTAAAATATTCTCCTTTTTGTTTGTGTGTGGCCAATCAAGGGTTTTGGAGGGGAGATTCCTGACCATTCCCTGGAAGCCTAACACCGATGAGATACAAGAAAATATCCAATAGAAGAAAATGGGAGGAGAGATGAGGGCAATATAAAAGTTAAGGAGTTGAAGATGGGGCATGCAGATATTCAGCATCCAGTATTCTGACATGGAGATATGCAGATATCCAGATATTCAGAATTCAGAAAGATATGAATTGAATGAAAAGGACAAATCCTCGTGGCTTCAGAGATAGAATTCAGAGTGATATTCCCAGAGATTCACAGATAGATATGAATTGAAAGCCTCCGACGAGATATTAGGAAGAGAAGCCTAACCTTACGATGAGGCCTTGGGAACTACAAAGTCAGCCGATGATAGAAAGAAAGATACGGAGCAGTGAAGCACAGGCCTGACCAAAAGAAGAGTCTAACAAAAGGAAAGCAACGGTTCAGAACAACAAAGGGAAATTCGCTACAAAGGGGGTGAGTCATTTTAATCTCTGTTTCATGACCCTGGCCGCACAATGTTTTATAAATATGCTTTTATATGATGATAAGACAATTAATCTTTAAATATAAATTGTAAATATTTAAATGTTAATAGTACAATAAAATTACATTATTATTATTATTATTTAAATTGTGTCATTCTCATTAAATGTTCACATTAAATCTTCACTATTTCTAAGAACCTGGTTAACTCGGTTTTTCCTATTATTATCGAGTCTAACTACAACAATATTCATCCTCCAATCACGTACGTGATATGGTTAAGCTACCGCATTCAGACTCTTTAAAATTTCGCACAAACGGAAAAGAAACTAGTGAGTAGCAATATTCAGTCTAAGTATAATTCAAAATAAATTTAATAACCAATATATAATCATTCCTTACTCAAACATGTATATGTAAACATTGAATATTATTGCCTATCTTTACTTTCAATACAATCAGGTGATTTCTTCCCGTATTTTTTTTTAATTTTGAAAATTTGCATTAAACCACCGGTCTTATTATTCATCAAAAAAAAATTCAAATCAATACATATAATTGTAAAACAATCAAAACTATTATCTGTTTAACTAAGTAAGTTTGGTTTTTTGTCACTAAACGGTCAATTTTTTCACACGATGACTAATTCAATAAGATGTTTGCAGTTCAATGTGGAATTCCGAACCGATTTTCAAGCCGAAGGTGAGGTTAGAACACTTGAACTGAAGGCTAGAGGGCTAATTAGGCAGTTACTAGATAGAGAAATTAATTAGGTATGGATATAAAATAATTAGATAAAGATATGAATCACTCTCTGTTTCTTACTAATTCGATAAAGAAGTATTTAAATAAAATTACAAAAATGAGAGTGCTTGTTATTAATTTAGATTGAACAAAAGCAAATAAGAAATAATTTTTATGTTTGTATGATTCTTTATTAATGTAAAATATTAGTATATTTCATATCAGTCTAAAAATAATGGAAACGTATGTTTACAAAGAATGGATCCTCCGGATGGTATTTGTGGTTCAAGTCGAAAAATTATCAGAAGTAAATTAAGTTTTTATCAGAAGAAAAAAGCAATTTATTCATTATAAGTTATGATTAACATGTTAGTAGATATTTCTTTTCGCTAAGTATATAGCATGTTGATTTATCATACTTTGTTATTAAGTAATTAATCAAAGGTAAAATAAGTTAATTATTAAAAATAGTTTAAAATTTAATTTTCTTAAAAAATAAAATTACTTTATTATAACTTTTCTGTAATATGAACCTTAAAAACTTTTAAAATTTCGTTTTTAATAATTATTATACAATTAAATCAAAGTATATGCTTGTAAAATTAAACCCATAATTACATTCGAAAAATTCAACTTTCAAACCTAATATCTAAGATTCAGATTAAAATTAATATCTGTTATTACTTATGTAAGCTAAACTAAACTTTCAAATTAATTTAATCGTTAATTTTTATGTCCTTAATTTTACTTTTCTTTCAGTTTCTATAAAAGATTTTATCCTTTTATCAGTTGCAATTAAGCCTGTTATGTATGCGATATAAATTATAGTTAGAATATTTAAAAAAAAAACACATTAATGTCATCAATATAAAAAACACCAATGAATATGTTTAAGATAAATTACATAATTAAGTAACATTTACTTGGAATTGAAAGAAAATTATATAATTTTGTAATGTGTGTATATGTGTATTATTACTCTCTGTTGTTACTGAAAAAACTACTGTACTCCGAAATCTACGAAAAGAAAGTTTAAATTAATAAGTATTTTTTATTTATATAACATTACTCTCTCTTTAGATTATTTGTTACCAAATTTATATAATCAAAAAAATATATATACTAAATTTATTTATCAATATGATTATGTTATTTTTTTCAGCGTAGAAAAGTAGGCAATTGAATTAAAATAAATTTAAAAATGCAAAATCACATTGTGTAGAAACAGTGTTTAATCACAAGATTTTAGTAGTGGACAAATAAAATCCTACCAGGTAAAAGCTGTCAAAAAGTTTATTACAAAAGTTATAAGTGTACGCAAACTATTAAGAAACATCTTATATGAGAGCTATATCCAATTCAGCGTTATTTAATTAATACTTAAAACATATATAAATTAATATTTAAATTCATTTATTGAAAAAGCAAAATAGAGCAATATAATTAAATACTCAAAAATATTCTTTTGAGATTTACTTAATTTAATATATTAAAGTTTACAGTAAAATAATTATTTTAATGCATCTGTAACAGTAATGGGAAATTTAAAAGCATATTTTTTAAACAATTATAGAATTTCCTAAATTTTAAAATATAATGTATTTCATATTATAAAATATAATAAATAACATTTAAAGCTGTATTTATAACTATATTTAAATTTAAATTATATATATTTATTTTTTTTATATTATACAGTTATACATTTTACTTCTTTTTAGAACAAACTACATGTAAAACTTTCAATGGGATAATTTTCCCTTGTGTTTATAAATATAGAAGGGAGTTAAGGCATGATTTTCTTCATTTCTTTAACAAAAACGATATGTCAACATGATACAATAATGATGTACATCCAAAAAATTGCAAGTCTTTTAATATTTTGCAGTCATCTTTGGTGCTATACAATTATATGTTACATAGTACAGTAGTCTGAAAATGAATGGAAAATAACAAAAGAAACATTAAATTAATATGTTTTTTAAAAATTAAATCGAATTATAAGCGACACCATAATATCATCAAAAGCACAGAAACCATAAGTGACGTAGTATCATAAAATTTGCTTTCAATCATAAATTTAAAAGTATCAAATTTTGCATTTAGTTTTTATTTTAGACAAAAGCTTTGATGCAAACTTTTTTATGAAATTATTTTATTGCAACTTTATATCAGTTTTGTTATTCCCATTGGTTGAAATTTTTCCATTTGCAAAAGAAGCCTTCATTAAGCACTTCGAATTTTGCGAGTAAGAGTTGATATAAAAATGCATGAAAAGTATGAAAAATATTATGCCTTGGCTCTTATATAACCATGTGATGTAAGATCTCGCTTTACACTCTTCTGGATCAGTTATTGTTATCCGCACCAAATAGAGTGTTCCAATTACAAACTGAACCTAAAATTATTAAAAAATGATAAGTCTAAATTATGAATTTATTACACATTTTTTATAATTTATTGAATAGTTTACATTATACTGATTGATTAAAGAATAATTTAATAATTCTTTCATTATCATATATAACTAGCACTAAAAATAATATAAGACATATCACATGCACTTGTGTATGTACTAGTTAAATAAACACAATGAACTTGAGGCAATTGGCTTTGGAAATTATAAACCTAGTTCCTGCTGAAGATCTTAAGATCTATACTGATGGTAGTGGTGATGTCCAGCACCACGCCGAGATTGGAGTTTACACTCTTTATCCTAATGAAGGCCAAGATTCAAGATCATTAAGAAACCCGGATTTTTGTTCAGTGTTTCGCAGTGAACTTTTAGCTATTTTATCAGGACTGAAAAGTATCAGGATTGGAGCCACCTTCGGGAATATCTGGATCTTCACTGACAGTCGTAGCAGTATTCAACACCTGTGCAATAGGGAAAGTGTAACAGACCAAGCTAGTTTCGAAATCCTTCTTTTGTTAAAGGACCTGTCAGCCTCCCATGACATCCATTTCCAATGCATACCCTCTCACGTGGGTCTACTTGGTAATGAACGCGCTGATCAGTTGGCTAAGGAGGGTACTTCCCTACCAGCCCCATCAAATTTGGCCCTCACTAATTCAGAATTATTTTCTACCCGCAAAAACACTGTCAATAAGGCCTTGCTTGTCCCACAAAATCATGTTTGGTACCCCCGTAAGCGACCCGTAGTGCCCTTGACTTTCAGGGCACACGTGCCGACCAAGCCGTAATCAGCAGATTTGTCAGTGGGCACACTAATGGCCTCACTTTTAGCGGGCGTTCAAAACTTTTCCCAACCTGCAAAAAATGTTACTATAACGAGGATAGTCCTCAACAAATTCTTGTTTGCCTCGATTTTACCATGGAAGAGTTTCTTGAGAAACCTCTCCTCTTCTTCGATTTTTTGAGGGTATATGAACTTCAGGATCTGGTGTAGCTCCGCTACCCCTGATGGGATTGGAAACAACAACAACACACAATGGAAAATTAGTGCTTTAAAGAAATTGACAAAAATTAGTTTTATATTGATTGCACTTCAGTATTGGTGAGGGAAATATAAAAATGTTTAAGTACTGAAAGCAAGATATAAATATATTTTCATATAGAAGCAAATTTAAAAAATATAATATTTTTTACATCTACTTTTCTGTTTATAAATTCTGCTTTTCTGTTTTTATAAATTCTGTTTAGTTTTATTAATTCTTATTTTTATTATATAATATAACGAGTTTTTTTATGCATAAAACTCTTATATAATAAAAATGTTATAATTTATAATTAATATGGCAAATAATAATCAAGTAATGAAAGGTCTGTAGGTTTTTTCTTGCACAAACATGTATACTCATTGATTGATCAGATTGAAGTTTCTACGGGAAGAATATATTTAAATATATATATATATATATATGTGTGTGTGTGTGTGTGTGTGTGTGTGTGTGTGTGTGTGTGTGTGTGTGTGTGTGTGTGTGTGTGTGTGTGTGTGTGTGTGTGTGTGTGTGTGTGTGTGTGTGTGTGTGTGTGTGTGTGTGTGTGTGTGTGTGTGTGTGTGTGTGTGTGTGTGTGTGTGTGTGTGTCTAATAATAAAATAAAATATAATTAAAAAATTCATAAGAAATTTTTATAATAATAAATAAACGGAAGTATTTTAGTTAAATTATATTGATTTTATAATTGAATTTAACATGCACAATTATTTAAGAAATATTTTAAAACCGTTTCAATAACCTAAAAGGAAAACTAGTAAATATATTAGAATATGTAAAATATAAGTTATTTAAATACTTGTATACTATATTGTATTATCATTGAAATACATTAATGTATTATATTAAGTATATATACATTAATAAGTTTAATAATAAATTCATTAATAATTTCGAATGTATTATTTGAGATAATTTATCTGTTAAATAAATTTTTGTTTATTAAATAAAATTTTTAAATTATTATATATAAGATAATTTAAGAAAGGTTTACATAATCTAAATTAAAAAAAATTATTTGTAAGTATTTTAACGAATATTCCCTTTATAACCCAATCAAATTACAATCTCTATATTGTACTCTAATCTTTAATATTATAAATAATTTCAAAATTAATTTAATACACTTCTGTAATTTGATAAAAATTAATTTGCTGTACTCGGTTTTGCATATCTGATAGTTAACAATATAAAATTTTACATGCATCTTATTAATTTATATTCTTATAATTTACATTGTAAATGAGCTTTCTAATCTTATTTATAAGAAAATTACAAAATTTCTTATTACCAGCTGTAACAATGTCAAATACTTTTTCCACCATAAGTATTTCTGAACTTTAGGTCCCAGAGCTGATAATGCATAATATAAGTACATCCAACTGTGGACAAATGAATTCAGAAGCGGACAAAACACTATGTAACCTCCTAAATAAGGAAAATGTGACATTAAGAACAAAGAAGTTAATTAATCAGTTTTTTGTCCATGAATAAATAATTAGAATAAATTTATTTGATTATTTGTAAGCAGAATAGAAACATTTAGAAACGTAGATATTTCCCAAAATTTTGTTTTAGAAATTAAATTATGTAGCATTTATTTAAAAAACATTTTTATTACTAAGAAAAACTATATTATTAAAAATTTTTATATCTGTCAATAAATTCTTGAAAAAATTAAATGAATTTCAGGTTTTGGATTAATTTCAGTGTTAGAGAATACTTAACAAAATACTTAAATGAGTTAAATAAATTTCCTTTCATACAAGCGTCAACATAGTAATTTACATATAATTTATCAAAAAGATTTACGATATGTTTAATATCTAATCTTGTAGTTTTCCCAAAAGTTTACTTTTTCAAATTTTGGTAGTAGAATTAAGAAAATATTTTAATGGAAATGTTACAAAAATATTTATCAAAATATTTTATCTGCATCTAAAAATTATTATTAATAAATTCATTAGTTAAATTATGATTATAATCCTAATAATGAAATTTGTTTTATAATATTCATTAAATATCTTAATTTTAGCAATCAATGAATAGAATGTCATATGTTACATTGCGTTTCTCAAAAATTTATTAGCAAATTCTCTGAAAAATTATGAGTAATTTTTCAAAAGTATCGGAAGCTACATTTTGTGACCCTCCTCAGTTATTTTCTACATCTTTACAATATATTTAAATTTGATACAAATTAAAAAATTTTCTACTATCTTTTTTTTCTTACTCGCTAGGGATTAGAAATATTTGAAGTTTGGAGCTCCAAAGGAAAGGCTAGTAAATTTTTACAAAACTTCATTTAGACACTTATACATAAAATATTTTCATATTACATATATCATAATCAAAATATAATTATACATAATTTTTTTCTAAAAAAAGGGTAGTTTTTGATAAAATCCTCTTATAAGTGATTCAACAAAAAATTTTCAATTCTATATTTCTTTTCAAATCAATACAATTTAAAATATTTTTTTAATTATGATTGAAAAATTGACGCTTTTTGCACCGTGTTCCATATATTTTAATATGTACAAATTGAAGTAAACTTTGTAGTCTTCACTCTTCACGGTTTAAATTATTGGTAAATTTTAAATTTTAACTGTAATTTTCAAGCGGTTTCAAGCGGTCGGCTTTGAATATTAGAGAATGATATAAATCAATCATCCAAAATTTTCTTATCTGTCTGTTATATTTATGTGTAAGTACTTTTGTCAAACTGGGGAATGTATTTGATGCAATGGATAACGAATGGAAAATAAAAATTTTATGATATATTTACAAATTTATTTATTAATTAGAAATTAAATAATAATTATTGAATAATGGGATATTGCTAGTATAAACTTACCTCCACCGTATTTACATCCATAATACATAACTATAGGGACCATTGCATGATGAAGTACATGTAGAAAAGTAACTTGGGAATATTTTTTTCTCAAAATGAAAAATACCTAATACAAAATAAAAAATGTGTTTAAATACATGGAAAATAATCTCTCAATAGACTTGAATCAATAGTTATAACTGAATCTTTGGACCATTTAAAAAAAGCGAGAATTATTTCCTTACTTACATTTGCTTTTATTCAATTCAAAAGCATTTTAATTGTAACTTATGCACTTGATTACCTTAATTGATCATCAACGGTTTACATTCTAAAAACGTTTTATTAAAAAAATTATCATACAAAAATTGTGAATTTAAAATAAAATTACAAATTAATAGGTGGAAATAATTGGTATGTGCTACAGGTAAACTTCCCGGTTTCTACTGTTCTTATAATTAACTAAACCAATAATAATTTTAGGATACATTATTCCTCATAATTTATATAACATTTTATAAAAAGCAAATTAAACTAGAAAAACGCCATAAATATTTGGCATATAGGGATAACAAAAACTACATTTGGCAGAAAATCATACTAGTTAAATAATCATACTAGCAAATTATTAGCCTTTTAAATGCATGAAATGGAAAATAGGATTATTGTAAAAGCCAGATGATTTCATTATTGAATCCATAAAGTATCTAATCTTACGTGTGTCAACTTAATTATACATTTGATCCCCAAATTTGAAAAAAGACAAATGATAAATCGGAAAAGTCTAAGAGCAATTCACAAAAAGAAGATATTCAAAAATTGTAAATTATTCAATAATCTCTTAATCATACAACATCTACATTATCATTGAAATCCAAAATCCATGGCTCATAGGTGAAATGAAAGGATACATGCAACGTACGTTTTAGAATGACTATTCATATTTATATATATGCATATTAAAATCATTTGAAGCCCACCCTGAGTGGTCAGCGTGCCTGACTCGGTTAGGAGGTCCTGGTTTTGAATTCAGGTTCGGGCATTTCTCTTTCTCTCTCTCCTGTCTTTGTCCTTTTCTTGTATGAATGGTTGCCTATATTATAAACAGTTACCTATGGCATACAACAACTGAGGAAGTCGGATTCCACACCAAATTATGGTTCAGTTGGAAAAGGGAAGCAGCGCACCTCATATTGACAGCCTGGTTGGCACTCGACAAAAAAAGTAGATCTTTTAAATAATTAACAACTTTAAAATATGAATACGTTCTTTCAAGTTCAGTCTAAATAGTTAGTTAAATTTACTGTGTGTGCGCAGTAAGTAAAAGCGTAGTAAGTAAGCCTGTAACTACGTAACCCAGAGACTCGGACATGCTCAACATACTTGGACATAATATAACATGGTCAAATATTTGCAGTTGTGAGGTGGCGCATTTGCTTATAAGCTATTATGTAGTAGAAGCTATTAGGTAGTAGATATATTAATGGTATTATATTAAGTTTTGAGCATTTTACTGTCATGTTAGCAAATTGTTTTCATCCAAAAACATTAATTATGTATAAGTTCACTCTTGGGAAGTATTCAGAAATATTAGTCCAAATTTCTAGAAAAGCCTTGAATCACTGTAGCCTAAAAATCTTACTAAAATTAATTGTTTTAACGTTTTTTTCCAATTAATAGGATTAAAATAACTTTTTTCGTATTTTTTATTAGGTATTCTACGTTATTCATCTTTTTTCCTAAAAAAATAATTATTAAGAGGGAAAAAAATAAACTACTTACGGTATCAAATAGCTCTATGAACTTCGATATATAAAACATGTAAAATGTAATTAAAACCTAGAAAGAAAAAGAAAATTATATGCCATTAGAAAACAGATATGAATTTTTATATGTGTGCCTTTGAATATAGATAAATATATCTATATATTGCGTAATAATATGATTTTAACATTAAATTAAACGAGAAATGAGGAAATACTTGAATGTTGTATAAAATATAATTACTATGTACTAAAAGAAAGGGAAAACTTTAACAAGAATAAATAATTAAACGAAAAGTAAAAATTAATAATGATATAAATAAATAATTGAATTCCAAATTAAAGACAAATTTTGTATCTGAAATTTTAACAAATTCTAGGAGTTCATTCTGAAACATTTGATTTCAAAAGCCAAATAATGAACTAAGAGCTTAATTATACTGAGATTCTAATGTGAATACACAAAATGCAACATTTCGCTCTGATGTTGACTTACAATATCAAATGAATTCCAGGAGCATTACATTTTCATGAGTAGCTTTGGAATACAATGCTACTCATTTAAATGTAATGCTCCTGGAATTCAAATACTCATTGAAATACAATACAATTGAAAAACAAGTACTCATTGAAATACAATGTTGCAGGACTGTGTAAGGCCACAAGAGGTGTGAATTCAAATTGAGATCAAGGAAACAGATAATAGCAATTTATTCTACAGTTTTCCTCAAAGTCCTGTTTTCGAACAAGACAAAACCCAGACGAATACATAATACGTGTTACACGAATGATACCAAAAACAGACTGAAATTCTTCCATGCAAAGTCATTGACTATAAACTTAGTTCTAAATACGCTTTTAAAAATTATTTGATACAATAATTTATAGATCTAACATAACTGTCAAATCTCTGCGATATTTGTAGCTAAAAATGGTTCAGAACTTCTAACGATCCTATAATTTAAAGCGGGTATTGCGTTCCTACTTTTATCTTACATGATGCCTAAACGATCTTAAAAACTCTAAATTTACTTCTGAATATTTTTTAACAAAAATGCATCTTTTTATCAGTTTTTAATCGTTTATCTATGCTTAAAAGTACAATTTTTGCAGCACTTACTTCGTGTAAAATATTCATGTTTCATCAATATAATTTCCCAATATTTAATAAAAAATAATTTTACTAATAATAGGAATTACTTATTTTTATCTATATATGATATCAACAGTAATCTAATGAGATGGGGACTTACAAATATTAAAAAAATAGTTTCTTTCAAAAAATATTTTTGCTTATATATTTTTTATGTATACAAAATGAACTTTTATATATATATATGGCCATATTTATTAAATGATGTACAATATAATTCCTCATTAATAAATTTATATCGTTAGTACATGTGATCGTGATTTACCCAACATTAACATTTATAATCTTTTATAAATATAATGATTTCAAGAATTTGAAAGCAAGTTATTCAAATTCGAATATACTTGAAATCATTAGATTAAGTACGATTTAAGCGTATTTGAAATATGTTTAATATGAAAGGAAGACAAAAAAATATGTTCACTTCTTTCACATATTTTTTTTAAATACTTGCATTATTTTCAAAATTTTCTTTATCTGTATCTAACAATATATGCGATTTTTCATGGAAGATATTTTTAACAAACTGAAATTTAATTTTATAGTTGCAATTTTAGTTTTGAAAGAGAAAATGTCTATATTTCGCATCATATTCATTGGAATCTGCCAACTTCATTTAAAAGAAAAGATTTAAAAAATATTACAAACGTTTCACTTTATTAAATAAAAAGTTATTACATTGTTTTTGTATATATTACATTGTTTTTGTATTGAGCAATATAACTTTAAAGCATGTAAATTTATAGAAAAAAACTTTATAAATACATACGTTTACAGCATCTTCGTTGTCTGAATAATCGATGGGTTCACAATGCCAGCTGTAATTATTAAACCAACCATAGATACAAAACTGCAATTTTTAAAGAAGAAAAATATAGTATTTCTAAAAGCATTGTTCTAAGGGAATTTTTTATTCAATGCATGCATACTAAAGTAATCTTAAATTTATCAAACATGTAATAAAATGTAAATTTTTCAAATAAGTTAAGTTATCCATAAAACTATCAAAATTTAGTCACCGCTTAAAAATATGTTACATAAAACTCTGGCATGAGAAAACGTGACTTTATTTGTTAATAATGGTTTTATTATAATGTGTCCATTAAGAGGAACTTAATAAAAACATTGATTATTTTTTACGTAAAATAAAAATATCAGTCATAAATATTTTGATCATAAATTTGTAAAATAATAAAACCAGTTTTATTGAACTACCAGCTGCTAAAAGCAAGTATCAAATTAAACTTCAAGTGATTAGCATTGATATTCACTTAATGGATTATTTGAGAAAGAAATTACATTTTACTTTATAAAACATAATCAATAAAATTATTAAAAACTTCCTTGCTCTAATAATTAATTCAATAATTGTGCTTATATTAAATTAGTTCTGTGCTTTTGGGAGTAAGAGTTTTCCATTATCTAATTAATATCAGCAAAATATTTCTTCAATAAAATATTAAAATTGCAAATTTTGACTTCACTAATATGAAAAATAATTAAGGATTATACTTGTCAGTCTATTATGTGAAAGAAGAAAACCTTAATGCTTTCAAGAATAAATTTAGAAAAAATTTTTGTATAATGCTGGACTGCTAGAATTTTTTCCCCACTTTTTCAGCATTACAAGGGAATAAAATGAAGGCAGTTTATCTAATGAGGCAGTCGGTGAATACTCCAAAAAATATTATTCAAATAATTTCATTAAGCACCATCATGTGTGAATATTGAAATTAAGAATTAAATGATGCCCAAAAAAGTCAATATTAAAATGGATTAATAATTTACGTGCTAAAATAAATAAAAAATACTTTAAAATACCATTTAGTATTAAGTAAATTAGTTTTTTTTTCCAGTGGTGGGCATTGGGTGAAATTTTTACATTATTATATTATGTTATATTAATGGTGGAAATATAAAAAGTCAATTTTATGTACTACTTTAAGGATTATTACATTTTAATCTTTTCATCGTTCATTTTATGGCACTTTTTGAGAGTGAAGTTATACTTTTGTTTCATTCATAGAGCTTTTTGCAATATTCATTATAGAAATTCCTGTATAGAAATTTCCATTCTGATATTCGATGAAAAATATATTATTTTTTATTGTTCTGCAAAATCAAAAATTGCATTATTTCAAATTAGTTTATAAAGATTTCAAACCATGCGTAACTTTTAAGTTTATTAGAATATAATGCAGTTTTGCAAAAATGTAAAAGATAAAGACAGTTTTTTGTAAGAATATTTTGCATACATTCTCAGTTAACCATGACTTTCAAACAAATTATCTTTCCATAATTTGAATATTTTCTTGTATTATTGCGTCTATTTCATAATTATTATTAACTGTCTTAAATCTCTAAAATTCGTCATTCCAGCCCTTTTCTATCACATAACGTAATCTCATTTTTATTTTTTGAATAGTCAAGCACAGATAGCATAATTTTCTCCTTTATGTAATTACTAGTATCAGTTGCTTTCATGCGTTAGCAAATTTTTTTTTTTTTTTTTTTTTTGTCAACAAACTTAATGCATTAAAATCTATTTTTAATTTATTCTTTATTCTTAACTTAGAAGTAAAGATTAAACAGTGTGTTCTATCGGAAAATCAAATGTTATCAATATCTTTATTCTGGAGAACAAACGCGACAAAAGTCAAATAATAGCAATATTCCATTTTATTTATAAACTATGCAATGGGATAAGAATATTATGAATATAGACTTATCACTAACCTACGAGAGAGGGAATAAGTTATCCATGGAAATTTATCTGAGCAGAATAAAAACAACATATTTCAAACCTGTTTCACTTTACGATAGCATAGTTTTTTCTGGATCACTTCCTTGAATTAGGCTTTTGCAATCACAAATCTAAAGTATTTCATGCATTTTCATGATTATCGCGGGTTACTTTTTCTTGTGATACTTATCATTTTTTATTCAAATTTATTTTATTCGTCTTTTACCTATTGTTACTAATTTATAAATTACTAATTTTGTACCTTATAAAAAACTACTTATTTTTATTGTTAAAAGTGTGATATCCAAAATAAACAAGTATCTGATTTTTGCTTTACTTGTACGTATAAAATTAATGAAATTAATATCCTGATTAAACATTAGATTTTAATGGCAATAATAATGCTACAAATTTAGTTGGTGCATCTTTATGAGTAATACAATATATGATCTTGCATATAAATTTAATCATAATTTCAATCATTTTCTTATATTAAACATTTCTTTTTCAAATGTTAGTTTAAAATTGAAATATATAATTATATTATTCATATAAGTTCTCCCGGCTTTTGAAAGTAAATATTTAAAGAATCGAAAACATATTTTATGATGAAAATCAATAATTAAATTTTATTTTTTGAGTAAAATTTCATTATTATACATAAAAATTTAATATAAATCTCCTAAGGCATTTTAGGAGGGTATAATTCATACAAAAAAGTACATATTAATAAATTTAATTTTCTTAATTAATAATTTTCATCTTAAATATGAAAAAGTTCCATAAAAGTTTTTAAAATTTCTTGAAGTAGTAATGGTAGGTAAAATTATTTTTAACACTCTTTAGAAAATAGTTATAAAATGTAAAACTATGTATAGATTTTGCCTTTAAAAATAAATTCCTTGAATACAATTAAAAAGAAGAGCTCAATTTTCTCATGTATATAAATGTAGTCGTTACATATATATGTCGTATATAAATATGTAGTCGTTACATGTAAAATTATTGTTTTACTTTCAAAATTATAGATAAAATTGTTTATCATATTCATGTATTCACTGTTTGTATTACTCTTAGAGCTAAATAATTATATTGAAAATTTCATAAGATGAGATTTACTTTATATCAGTTGGTATAATGTTGTAAGCTTCAATCATGGTTAATAGACCAGATTGAAACCTGAACTTCTGACTTTTTTACGGTCTTCCACTATTTATCATGATTAGTTGCATGTAAAATATGATTCTAATATTATAAAGACATTCAAAATGATCATCTTTACAGTATGAAGATCAAATTTTTATTTTTGTTGGCGATATTGAAGTTTTTACTAGATACCACAGTTATAGTTCCCATTTTCAGTAGTCGTTACATGTAAAATTATTGAAAATTTTAAATGAAAGCACAAAATAAATAAAAACATTATCATTCATTATTTCTATGGTTTGATTTATGTATAATTTTCATTTTTTATTTTCAAAGATTGAGTCAAAATCAACAAAATATAAAACCTCCATCGATTATTTCAATTAATTCAAAATACTGCTAAATCCATCGCTCATTTTAACATCAGTGAATGATGTATAAGAATTTTAATTAACTAATATTAGTATATTTTAATTAATTAAAAATGATATTAAATTCATTTAAGTGTTGTGCATTTTAACAACATAGAGTAAAGAAAGTAAGAGACAAGAAAAGATACTAAATTTTTATTAATTAATCTCAAAAAATTACTTCCTCCTTAGCTGCCAATTATTTAAAATTAACACATTTTTCGTTTCATCAAACACGTTTAATTTATTAAATAAACGAGTCATTTTCCTTGAAACTATAATCTTACATATTATTCTAAAATTTCTGGGGATGAAATAGCAAATTGGTATTATGCGAATTATTCTCTTAAAATATTAACTAATAAGAAAACGTGTAATTTCACCTCTAAACTATTACATACTTCTTCGAGCTAACGTTGACAGATATTCATTAATCAAATGAAGTCAAAAGTCATTTTTCACAAGAAATGGTAAAATTATGCATTAATGTATTAATAAATGTCATTATTAATGTATTAATAAATGACAAATACACTAAGATTATAAAAACATTTTTGCATGGCCATGACTTGCATAAAATACATAACATTATTCAATGACATAAATAAATATTTTACTATTTTATCCCAGTCAATCTGTATAGGTATATCAATATTGATGCATCATTTTTATTAACTATTATTATTAGTTAAAAAACAGATTTCATTTGATAAGATTTCACAAAGTAGAGAAATTTATTGAACTAATATAACTAATATTAATTCGATCTCTATGTAAATAAAAATTTATTTATTATTGCTTAATTAAGGACTTTATTTTTATACTGAGAACACATTCATTTAAAAAAATCACATTATAAATTAGGTGCTTATGATGTGAAATAAGGTTGCAAAAACTATCCATTTTAAAAATACTGTGAAAAAATTTAAAGAACTATAGCTTTATAATAAAATATTTAAAAAACAATAATAAGTTGATAATAGTTTTTAAAGTAGCATAAAATATTTCCTTCTACTCTCATATGATAAAAAAAACGATATTACCACAAACTCGTTCATTATATCAAAATGAAATTATTTCATAATTAAAAATTATTCTTTATTTACAAACTAATAATTTTAAAAACATTTCATTCGGAAAACGAAATTTAAAATTCACATACATACAGAAAATTGCAACTGATATAATAATTAAAAAATATTGGTTCAGTTTTCGAGATTTAGTTATTGAAGTAGTTAATAAGAAATTGAAAGATTATTCGAAAAATATTAAGAGATTATAATATTCAAATAATTAATATAATACTTACTCTTAAAACCATCCAGACGTTATAAAAAACAAGCAATCCATTGTAAATTATCATGCAGATTCGGAGCTCATATGGCTTTTTATTTTCCATCCATTTTGGACCAATAACTTTAACAAACGCAAGATAAAGCATTACAATGGCTATTGTTTTTATTGGTGTATCCATCAACGGCCATGTTGCCAGTCTGGGATCTAAGAAATATAATGGTTAAAATTTTTTTTGTTTTTGTTTTTCTTTGTTTTTCAGTTTATTTATTTAAATATAACATTTACCTATAAGAAAATTTTTTTGTATCTAAATCCAGCAAATTTTAATCTTACACGAGAAATATAACCACGATGATAAAGTAGATGAAATAATAAAATTTAAATCATTCTTGTGGTTTAAGTTTTGACTTCTGGTTTTACTATATAAACTTTATTTTCATTTTTAAATGAAAGTTTTAAAAATAATTATTAACACAAAGGTAAAAATCTAATCAAATCGTATAGCTGGAAGCCATTTTGAATATTATGAACAGAAAATTAATTCATACAAGTAAATTTTTAATTTGAAATGAGTAATATACTTCTATAGGATTATCAAATGTAATTATCAATTATAATGATACCGTTTGATATTTATTTATGTCAAATAGATTATCAAAAGGTATATGTTATAGATTATTTATGGATCATTGATATACATTTCATTACTGTTTTGTATAAACAATGTTCATCTGACTGTGACATAAATATTCTGATATTCCAAATTTTGATAAGTAATTTTATGTTCATTCCACAAATTAAGTATTAATAATTTAAGTTAAATATTTTTTTCTCAAAAAATTATTTTTTCTGTCTTAAAATATTATCCACTCTCGATAGACCATTACCTCCATTTTCTAAAACATAATCAATGTCTACAATCATTTTCCCCGCCATAAGATTGGTGTTCTTAAGATGAATTCAGCTGCCAGGTATGAAAATCTAAAATAAAATATATTACAGAATTACGTTAAAATTAAAGTATGTATTATATTTTGTCTGATATTTCTGCAAAATTTCAGTACACTTTTTTGAAATTTTTGTATTCTACCTTTCTATTCTTATATATAATTTTAATTTTCTCTTAAATACAAATATTTATGTATCAATTTAAATTTAATTAAAAACGCAGAATTAAAATATATTACAAAAAGGTGGCGTTTTTTTTTTTTTTTAGTATAAAAAAAATGCAATTTGTCTTCAATGTTGAAATTTATTTTAGTAAAAGCATACACGCTAATCCCAACTATTGTTTTAAGAATCAATGATCTGTTAATACCAAGACATATTATTTTTTCATTTTGTAAGGCACCTTTTCATGGAATGAATTTTACAGAAGGAAGTACATTTGCTTGAATAATAATATGCATATTTTTAATGCAAATAATTTAAAACAATGGCATTAAGAACTTATTGAACATCAACAGAAGAAAGTATATTTGTTAGATAGAGACAAAATGATATCTCTTACACTGAAACTACAAAAATGTTGGTAGATCAGTGGCTTTAATTAGCGTAGGAAACTTGTGCTTACATTATGAAAATACCAAATCAGCGAAAAATAAGGCAAGATATGGCAAAAGAAAGTGCAAGTGCTATAAAACAATAAAAAGGGTATGACTTAGATGAAGATAAAATAGTTCGACGAGATGCTATTATATGTAAAATGAATGCATTAGTTATAACAGCTAACTCAAAAACAATAAGAAGAAAATCATCAGGTTAATAAGTAAAATTCCAAGAAAATACTTATTATTTAATCTTAAGCAACGCAAGAAGCTAATTTAACAGGAAAAAATACATTAAATGGTCAGAAAATCAGTGAAAGCTAACAATCTGCAACGGTGAGAGTTAAATATTGCTCTTCGGTAGTTATAGCCGAAAATATGTGAAACGTAGAGTAGGCGATGAGTTATATCCAGATTGCATTAAAGCAACTACAAAGAGCAGAATCTTGATTCGATTATGTATATCATCAGATGGTGTGGAGCACACTTAAGTGATTGGTAAGTTAAGATTTTACCTCGGCTGCTGAATACAATTAAATTCGGATATTTTTCACATAATTGCATTTATTATTTCTTTATCTGTTGTTTATTGCATGCAATACTATTATTAACATCTGCTCATCACACCAAAACAGTATCATAATAAAATAATGCTGATATTTTAATTGTTTCATCTAGTAAAATAGAGTTTCATATACTGTAAAATCTAAAAGATTATATACGAGTCTAAAAGTTTTAATTGTTTTCTTTACAATGCTTTACTTGTGTTCCTGTAATTTATCGATTATTTATAGAAATTGTTCTATGCATAAATATATCTTATTTTTTTATATATTATTTTTAATATTTTGATACAATTAAGAAATTTTCCCATTAAATACGTGAAGGATTTTTTTTCATAATCATAACCATAACGTAACACTATAACGCATAGTTAATAATCAACATAGCACCTCTATTAATGAGAAATTTTATTTCAAGTCATATTTTCTATTAGGAATTATATTAGGTTCATTTGTGGAAAATAAAAAAATAAAAATTATCTACTTTTTCTAATATGTAAAAATTTTAGAAATTATCTTTGATTAATGCTTATAAATCAAACTTTAGTTTTAATTTATATACATTGTTGTAGATATAAGTTCTTTCATTTCTCAAGTAACAGAATTTTTAAACTTATAAATTATAATTCATTTATTTGAAAGTAAAAATTTGCAAAATAAAAATTAGATATCACCCTTCTCTAAACTCTTCTTCATTTTTAATTCTTCCTCAGAATTTCAAAATATTATAGTTATCATTTTTCATTCTGAATTTATTTTCAATTTAATTTGATAAAATGCAAATATTTGTTAACTTTTAATGTTTTGAATCAGTGATACAAATGCAAAACTTTATTAACTATTTAAACATTATGTTACCAAAAAAGAAAATATTTCTACAATTACATATTAAAATATACAAACGCATATGCCAATTTACAAACTTAAATTTAATTAACATAAGAAACAATCTTACCTGACGAAATTGTTTTATAAAATATTATTTCGTATCTTTTAAATTATAGAATAAATGAAATTGAGTTTTTTAACTTTCAAATCTATTTTGCAGTATAAAAAATCTATCTCTCAAAATATTAGTTTCAATATGAGAACTTAATTTTTCCAATTATCCTGAGATGTTACCAAGATTGTTTCTGGCATCAAAAAGCTTCATGTTTAGTTGTGATATGAAATGAAGAAAATTGCAAGTCATTTAATTGGAAAATATTTTGATTTTAAAAACATATGATTAATTATTGTTTATCGAACATCAAAAATATGTTATGCGATGATTTAGCATTATTTCAAATGCATTCCAGTGATAAATATCGAAGCTAATGCTGTTAAGAAAAACAGATTCTGCACTTTAATTTTACCCTGCTCAATATAATCCTAATTAGAGAAATAATAAAAGTGTTATAAGAAATAAATGAGCATTTAAGATTACTAAATTAAGGTAATTCTACTAAAAGTTTATATATATACTTAATACATCACCAAGAATTGAATGGTTTTAACCAAAACGATAAGATATAATACAATCATAAGTATTACATTAACTTGCATAAGAGCAAAAACTATATAACTTAAAAATATTAACTATATCAAAATAATATAATATGTATATCATCAAAATAAATCTTTTGAAATACAATGTATATAACTATAGTTTCACATTGTACTCATATGACTCAATCATAATGGAATGGTCCATTAAAATTTTCACAATATTATCGCTTTGTGTCTTCATTAATACACGTTTAAATACAATTGATTGCCTCAAGTTAAAATCACATAATATCTAAATCTCTCCATTAAGACCATCAAAATAGTTCATAAGTATTTGATGAATACTGCTTTAATCCAAAATATCACCTAATTAACTCAGCACTCAAATACAAATGAAAAGTATTCATTTATTTAAAAAATGCTATTTTTTCCTAGGGTCTCATTAATCTAAAGAATAATTAGTTTTTTTAAAGAGTTCCTCAACTTATTTTTGCTAATCTATATTTTGTTGAAAATAATTTTAACAAATTCAAACTTAAATTGTATAGTAGTAACTACACGAAACCACCCAAATTGCAACACCAAGAAAGACAAGAGGTATAACAACAAAAAATTTTTTCTAGACAACATGTTGATCAAGTATCAAATGATTAAATTTTTAGACTTCTGTGAAATCTGTTTCCTGCCAAATTTAGTAGCCAGAGTAGCAGCCATTATTTGAGATCATGCTGCCACATGCCTCGGAATTGATATGCGTGGTTGGATATTGTTTGCATTTTGGATTTTTAAATATTTTTGAAAAATTATTAATTTCCTATTTCCATAGTTTCAAGTATGGAAACAGTATAAAAAATAGCTCATTTGAAATAGTTAAAAAAAGTTTGGTTCAATATTTAAGTATGAAAATTACCAATCCATATTTAAATGCATTAAAATTTAGTTGTAAATACTTTTCTAGGCAAATAAATATTACTGAGTGACCACATAGCTAAGTACCCATTTGATAATGTGATATATTCTTATCAGAAACAAGGATTGTAAAAAAAGTTATTACTGACCAAAAAATAGTTCAAAAACATGTCAATGGACTTACAGAGAAGAAGAGGTTTCGACAGTAAAAGCTAGTATAATATTCTCGAGAACTACATTATCCATTTCATTTCTTTCTTTAAAAAAAAAGTGCATATCACATGCTAGTCAACAAAACACGCGAGATTTAACACTTCCAGGTTAGATTCGAATATTTTATTGTTTGTTCTATGTCAGTCCCATGGACTTTTTCTAATTTATTTTATTCACCTTCCCGTAAACTCAGATCTTTCTTGACACCTAATCCTCTGCTGACCCCCAACCGTTTTCAATCCTTGAACAGACAACAGAATGGCTTTCAATGCAACATTTCGAAGGTTCGAATTCTATACTGGATTTTTTATGTTTGCAGTTGTTCAGAAATCTAGACTACATTGTAAGCCCTAGTCTAACTAACCTTCATATGCAAAAAATGAACATTCAGCGCAGACAAATCAAACTATTTTTTCCCCAGCATTGTCCAATTTTCTCCAAAAAAAGTTTCCTCAAGTCCTATTAGTATAGTCTATTTCAAATAAGAAGTAACTTGAAAAATCATGAGTGATGATATCTTGTGAGAAAATTGTAAAACATGTGTTAAAATTATTTAAATGTATTATTTTATGGGCTTTCGGTCACTGAAAAAATTGTTAATATAATTATATTAAAAAATTATCATGCAATGAATTTTTTTTTTTTGAAAGATCAATGAATATTAAAGGTTCTCAAAGTAACGATTTTTAATCACTTAAAAAATATTTTTTCATGCTCAGATGCCTCAATAAAAGAAATCTTTTTATCAATATTGACTTATTGAAGTTAATTTTATGACATTTATAATAAATTATTATTTCATCAACTTTCACTTATTAAATTTAGCTCTATCAAACATTTATGGTATCTTACCTCATTCTATTGATAAAAACAGGAACGTCATTTTACCTAATAAGCAATTAAGAAGAATGACGAGGAAATTTCTTCCCTAGAAGTTTACATTAATATTTATTACATTTACTTATTTATTATAATAATATCTCACAAAATACATGCTTAATAAAAACTCTGCAACAAATGAAAGATAATGTAGCATATAAAGAAATACATTTAATGATTGTATTGATTATATTAAATATGACAAATATTTCCTTTTCATAAATAAAAAAAAATTTCATAATATTTGTGAAGTGTAAAATTTTGTAATATGTTTAATATGCAACAAATACTAATAATTTACTTAATTAAGTCAAGCATGATAAAAACAAGATGTAACCCTCATGATAAGTGATAGTGATATATCATTTATGCAAGCACATTTAATGAAATATTCTTTCATTTATGACCTTTCTTTAGAAACGTACAACTCATCTTCTATTCAATAAATTCTTCTGATAATAATATCATCACAGTTTTTTTTAATTTTGCATATTACAAATTTTGATTTATCAGAACGGATGCAATAAAACAATTGTGTACAAAACGATTTCATTATTTTCATTGCATCTGTTTATGAAAAACAATCCTATTTGATTTAATACCACTTGAAATCTCCTCATAAATGTTAATACCATATTTAAAAAAAATAAAAAAACTGATATTTAATACTGATAGTTGTTGCAGGCTTCATTAACAGAAAAATACCGAAAAAAAATTTATTTTTAATATTTTTATTAGAAATTTATTCAAAAATCCAATATGTATATATATATATGCGTGCATACATATTTATGCATACAGTTTAAAAAACAGTTTAGGAATATTGCAAATTCAGGCAGAACAACAATATAATTGAATATTTCTTAAAAAAATAATAAATAAAAGAAAAGGAAAAGTTTAATGTCTGTAAAGTACGAAACATGCAACTTTTTATAGGTAGATCTTCAATAAAAGTTAACTATTCCGTACTAGTTATTTCTTTCCTCATATCTTGCAACATGTATTCATAACATATCTTAGTGGAAAAAACATTTCATCATCCGTAATTGTATATTCTTAAAATGTTTTGACTGCAAAAATTTAATATACATGATAGCCTCATTGATAATTATTGATAATATTGTTATGTACACCAGTAAGTCAGTTTGCTTTCTATCAATTTTTTTGCATCATAGCATATTATTCGGGATTTAAATATTTATCATAGAATTCAAAAATGTTTTTAAATTCTACAAAAATCAGGAATCAAAT